>JAGTTL010000113.1:46537-119982 GCA_036851935.1 Coregonus suidteri
GACCATCCTTCTCGGCTCTCGGAAAATTTCCCTTTCCCCTCAGGCTTTTTTTGTCTGACATCCCGTCAACTGGGGGGACCTTATAAGAAAAAGGGTGAGTCCCTTTTCCAAATAATGTAAATAAATTGATTATCACAGAGGGCTCCAATCAAGTGTAGAAACATCTCAGGATGATCAATGGAAACAGGATGCACCTGAGCTAAATTTTCGAGTCTCATAGCAAAGGTCTGAATAACTTATGGATAAGTATTTCCGTTTACTAAAACCGGTTTTTTTTGGTTTGCTGATTGATGAGGAATAACAAAATATCAGTTTAAATTCTGTAACGTACAAATGTTTGCAAATTTCAAGGGGTCTGAATGCTTTCTCATGCACTGTCTAAAGAGATAACTGGCGCAACTCAGTGTGGGGAGATCTATTAGTGCCTCCTTGCATGTTTAGCAATCAGAGAAAGTTTAGTGTCTGCCAATCTTTTAAGAGTTTAACCAAACATTACAGTTGCTTGTTAAGACCTCAGTATTCGGACGAGAGCTGCGTTAAAAGCGCAGTACTTGGAATGCGGTCTGAATATTTACATTTACGGGGGTCATTAGCAGACGCTCTTATCCAGATATGACTACAAACTGAAAATGTAATTCCTGAATAATTTGTGAAATCTGTTGTGAATGTACTGTAAGTTTACGAAAAAAAATGTATAACTTGTGCGTTCATTTTGCTGGATCCCAGTAAGAGTAGCTGCCTGCCAGGGGATCCATAATAAATACAAATACAAATGATATGCGACAGCGTTGCTACTAATGTGCACAATCGGTTTTTACATGGCTTGGGAGGCAGAACTAACTAGCCGAGGGGAACATGTTTAGTGAATGGTTCTTCGCATGCTAATACTTTCTTGGAGAAAGGGGGGACTGGGCACATGTTTGAATATTTTCTTGATGGTTGCCAACAAGTTAGAGTAATGCTTGAAATCAACCGTCACAGTTTGACGTCTGGCCTTACTATATCCAACCGTTTCAGGGTTATAACCCTTTACAATGTATAGTTAATAGGCTATGTGTATTCCTGAGGTGATATGAAAACCTTGCAGCAGCTGAGTGATAATGAATGGGGTCACTTTGTTGCGCATTTTTTTGCTGTTCTCGGAAAATAGCATTTTTAATGGTATTCTAGGTGCAGTATCGAGTCACTTTCAAAATATTACGGGACCTCAAACCCTGGTTACGGCGCTGAACATTCATTTATTTAATCTCTGTCACCACCAGACCTTCTTCTTCTTCATTCTTCTTCTTCTTGTACCTAATAAAAATGCTTAGTTTCCTCTGTCGTAGAGTGGGAGGACCTCACCACATATCAGAGAGTGACCTCCCACTGGCTTTTACTGATCGATATGATGGTTTGCTTATATAATAGTTGCGTATAATGGCGTTTTCCATAATGCATTTTACAGACAACCAAAAAGATCACACCAGCGTCGAACATGAAACAAAGTATTAATACCTATGGATCGAAACCTTCCTGTTTTCCCTCACAACCTGTGCATGATTTCTAGGTTTACTGCATGACTTTACTTGAATAAAAACTGTGGATGGAAACGTTAATGTCGCCAACTGTATTTAGAGGTCGTCTTGACCCTAAAAGTTAGACCTGGACCCGAGGTCAATCATACCCGGACCAGGACCCGAAATGGACCCAATGACAAAAAAAGTAACGTTTATCAGCCAGGTTGCTCTGTCTGGTTAATGAATATGTCTTTAATAATGTTGGCTAGGCTTCTATAAGTCATAAATTCACCTTATTAGCTTAAATACATAAGCTATTAGGCTATGCAGATGCCGTGGTTGGGGTCCATTCGGGTCCACTCAGGTCTATCGGGCTGGTAGTCAGTGGGCGCTCCTGAAAAATTCTCAGGGGGCAATTTTCTGATGATTTTAGGTGACCTACACACATTAAAAAAAGATATGTCCAGCAACAACATGAAGACAGGGGCAGCATATAAGTCCATACTGATATACACATTACTTGCTTCAAAAAGGCCTCATGGTTTGAATTGGAAATATGTGCACCTGAGCATAATTCACAACAAGCAAGCAGGAGCTTTTGATAGAGGCTACTGAAAACATTGATGCAAGTATTGGTAATAGGAAATTTTTTATAGACTTTCCATATCCTGCCCTCTTGTATAGATTTGTGAAAATGAACAGTGATAGACATTTTTGCCTGAAACAGAATTTGAAAATAATTTCTAGAAAAGGTAAACACAGCTATCTGTATGGCTTGTGTAAAAATGAACAACCATATTCTGGCCAATTGTATAGATTTGTAAATATGACAACAACCCATATTCTGGCCAATTGTATAGATTTGTAAAAAAAAAGTTTTACTTTTTTTTTAATGAAAAATAACTATTTTAAACACATCACACTGTGAACTGAATTTGGGCGTGTGTGTGTTAAAGAGACAGACAGGAGGGACAAAGAGAGAGAGAGGCTACATTACTTGTACTGAAACTGTTTCTCTTCTCTCTTTCAATGCAGCAAAACGGTCAATGACTTTCTCATTGAAATCATGCATGCTGAGGACTAGTTTACTAGTTACTTTTTTTTGATTCGAGAAGTAGCTTGCTGCATGATTAAAATTCAGCTGATGCACATAGCAACATGCAACGTAATGGGCATTCTGTGGAAATGGCTCACGTTACTACTTTTGCTGGCACACCAGCCTTCTCCTCGCCCCTCATCACACTGGCTCCATCGTAGCTTTGCGCAATGAGTTTGACTTTCTCGTTAGTCGGCAAACAAGACCGTTCAGTCTCTCCAAAAGCACACTGGCGATTGAGACTGGGTTGATTCCGAGATGGGAAGGAACTCAAAAAAGCGCTCCTGCACTTTGTGGTTGTACCTCAGCACCAGCTGTGTCTGTGTAGAAACACGTCCGTGGTCTCGTCAGCTTGGATAGCTACGAGTTTCGCCGACTTTCCCCTCCTCCACAATATGTTTTCCCTCATGACCGAGCGCGGTAGCATACACTCCATAGCTCGTTTTGAATGGTCTTTGATGTGAACTTCTTTCAAAGAAGACATCAATCGAGTTGCACTGAACTCTAGCCATCTTGATAGTAGTACGTGAATTGATTGACGCTGCTACCCCCTTCTTTCTTAGTTACGTTCATGGTTATGTTACGTATGACGAAAGCGCGTAGTGCAAGCCCTCAGAAAACCATAGAGATTGTATTGAAAGCTCTGATATTTGAAAAAAAATGATTTTACATGAGAGGCTATGAGAGACTTTCTGTGCGATTTTCACCCTGACTGAAATCGCCCCCCAAACGGGCGGGGCCATTTGAAGCACGACTTTAGCCTGATTGGACAATTTAGTGGGCAGAATCAGACGTCTAGATTAGAAACACTGATAACTACTGTTGCCGTGATCTAATTGATTAGAAAAAAAATCCCTTGCTTTTCCCGTTGGGCAGTGCGTCGTCCCATATCGCCCTAATGAACACACCGCCCCTGGCTGTAGTTACATAGACCCGATACCAAAATTAGAATTTTCTGGACCCCGACCCACTCGGGTCCCGGATTGGTATTCGGGTGGACACGTGAAGACCTCTAGTGTGTAGAAACATTTTCATTCCAATGAACCACTATGCTGCGTTTACACTGGCAACACATTCTGATGTTCCTTTCCACTAATTGGTCTTTTGATATATTTTCACAATCATAATTATTTTCAGAGCTGATCTGATTGGTCACAAAAAACAATGAGTGAAAAAAAGATCAGAATTGTGCTGGGCTGTGTAAACGCAGCATACATAGGGTCAAACTCACCCATTTCATCACAGTTATACAACAAAGCACCTATTTTAGAAGATCTGCTATTTAGACTTTTGAAAGTCAGTCCTATCCACTTTTGAATGTGAGTAGTTGTGATGCATCTGTCATTGTATGTCCCTCCCTGTGTCATAATGCAAGGCGCAGGCATCAGTCTAAATGATAATGTTGTTACATGAAACATTCACAAAGTCCTTTCTATTTTCACATACCTCTATGCATTTGACAAAAACTTTTTAGTGATGCACATTATTTTTAACTGTAACATACGACACACTTCAGGACACAGCACATTATAACTGTGCTACCCTTTGTCAACCTGTACTTATCAGCCTTGTTTAAGTGGCGACATGACAAGACCGTTAAAAAAGGCTACATTTCATTCAGTCCATTACATCCAGAACAGAGTAGTATTCAATGGAAACATTTGTGATGAACGCAGACTCAATAACTATTAAAAAGGCTGATTACATGATTTCACAGATTACATGATTTCACAGCTCTCCCTCTCCCTCCTCTCCTTCTCGATCCTCTCCCTCTCCCTCCTCTCCCTCTCGATCCTTCTCCCTCTCGATCCTCTCCCTCTCGATCCTCTCCCTCTCGACCTCTCCCTCTCGACCCTCACCCCTCGACCCTCACCCTCTCCCCTCTCGAAACCTCACCCTCTCCCTCCACTCCATATTGACCCTCTCCCTTATCTCCTTCTGGATCCTCTCCATCTCCCTCTGGAGCCACTCCTTCTCCTTCTGGATCCTCTCCTCCTCCTCCCTCTGGATCCACTCCTCCACCTCTTTCTTAGCCCTGGCTGCCTCCTCAAACATCTCATTGGTGTAGCAGGTTCCTCCATTCTCCTCCACCATTCTGTCTATCTTCTCCATCAGTTCTGTGACTTGAGATCTGTTCCCTCTACCTTTATTGTTGAGGACATGGTACCTCCCCCCACACTGCTCTACCACTCTACTGAGGTCCTTGTTCCCACTAATCAGCTTCTCTACACCAATATCCTCTAACGCATCTCCATGGGTGAAGAGGATGAGGCGTGCTTTGCCAGTCCTGATCCAACAGACTCTCTAGAATTTTCAATAGTTTTTTTTCTCCTGCTCTGTGAACCGGTCATCTACTCTTAAAACTATGAGGAAGGCATGAGGCCCTGGGCTACACTCATAGATGCTACTACCAATCTCCATTGCCAGTTCTTCCGCAGTAAGCTGTGTGTCAAACAGTCCTGGAGTGTCAACCACACCACTGACATCCCTCCCATCTACTGCTGCCTGCTTCATTTCTGTGTTATACGTGTTACTGAGGACGAGTTCAGTTCAGAATGGAAACTTTTCCCACCAAGGATGGTGTTTCCTGTTGCACTCTTCCCAACACCGCTTTTTCCAAGCAGAACAATCCTTCTCTCTGGGAGATTCCTGATGGAGGAGCTCCTTGAAACTGTTGAATCTGTGTATAGAAAAACACATCACATTTGATAACAGATACAGTAAAATGAATACCATCTCATCCCTATACAGGCAGTTATTGTATGCACAGAATAATAATGATTTATGTCTGATGTTTAAATCTTTACGGTGATTGTGGAGTTCAGGTGTGATTTGTACCAACCGGGGAGCTCTCGTACGCCAAGCCAATTTACTAAAGCTTCAATCTGGGATTTGGAAAGCTGTTCAAAAGTCATTTCAATTCTTGATCTGCATTGATTCTTGAATAATATCACTTATAAGTGCCTCATAAGCTCATTATTACACAAAATGTCAGATTTCATGACTCCAATTTTAGCAAAATACAAGAATGTAAACAAACAAGTCTATAACTTCAACATATAAAACTATCTCTTGGATGTCATGGACTGTCAGTCATTGCATCTAAAGCACTGAGGTTAAATGTATCCAGCCCCATCCCAGCTGAATACCACATTAAGTGGTGGGGGGAACATTGTTGTTATCCCAGACTGTATAGCTTTAACCATAAGACCAGAGGGGTATGCTACCTAGCGGGAGAGAGGAGTTAGCAAGCTAACTTTGGTCAATTCTGAGTTCAACTTGGTATAACTGTTAAACTTAACGAGCACCCCTTTTTCCACGCCTATTGAACATTATTTTATTAAGTCACACTAAGGTTTCACTGCGTGTTATGTTTCAAATGCATCCTGTCATTACTAAATGTGTAGTGTCATGCATTTAAATATTACTACTTTTAACACAAAACATCTGATTAATACATATTTTAATAAATCTTCCTCAAGTATTGTCTCAGTCATTGTCATGCAAAACAAAATAACTGGTCTTACAATTCTCAGACAAGGCTACCTATAATCAACTCTGCTACAGGAGGGAAAAAGATTGTGTTTATGTTATCAATGACATGACCTACTGAGCTCTCATCTAGAATATCTAGTTTACTATCATCAGTATTATACGCTTCAAAACACTGTATTTCAATCATGGAAACATTTACAATTAGCCTACATTACATTTCCTGCTAATCCTTTATATAAACAGTTAGTTATACTTACTGAGACAGGTAGATGTCTTTTCCAGTAGTGATTTGACCTGCTCAGGATCACCACTCTTGTTGTTGAACACATGGTATCTTCCACCGTATTTTCTCAGCACTTCTGTGAGGTCATCTGAGTCAGCAATGAATTCTTCTATAGTCTGGTCTTCTAACTCATCTCCTCTGGTGAACAGGATCCAGGTTTGCTTCAAAAGACTCTCTCCTAGAAGATCTTCTACTTTACTGATGACCCTCTTCTCCTCTTCTGTTAATCTGTCTGTCTTCACCACCAGGAGAAACACACGGGGACCAGATGAGGTTAACTTGAGGACATTCTGGAATTTCTCCTGAATTTGCTCTTCGGATCGATCGGGGTCACAGAATCCTGGAGTGTCATACACGACAACATCTATTCCTTCAATGGTGACATTTTGTTTCTCAATATCAGCAGTCACTGATTTGGAACTCTTCTTTGAGAGAAAATCTTTGCGCCCCAGGATGGTGTTTCCTGTGGCACTCTTCCCTGCTCCTGTTTTACCAAGTAACACCACCTGCAATGGTTGGGATGTCTGTTGCACCATCTTTAAAGAAGTATCTTGTTATGGCCGAGCAGTGTGAAGCAGGAATCTAAATTCAAATACAAATGAAATAAATACTTACATTATTTTCTAAGATGCAAAATGCAGAAAAACAAGTAACAAACCAATGATATGAATACCATCACCTGGTTATGTACAAACTGGAATTAATCATTTACGCACAAAACATTTGATAAAAGGTAGTCTAGCAAAACTATAAACTGCCTGGAACATGCAGTGGTAGTTTTTTTGTCTAACTGTTTGCAGATGGTAGGCTACAACCACCCCAATGGGCACAAACTTCAGTTCAACGTCTAGTTTTGATATATATTTGATGTCAAACATCGTCAATTCAATGTGAAATCAACAAAACTCTGAGCCATGTCATTGCATTTTGGTTAGAAGTTGATTTAAACAGACATCTCTCCTCCTCAAGTTTTATCATAAAACTATCAACCTACATGTAAAATGATTTAATTGAAATTACTACTGTTAATGATTGATACAAATATTTAGGCTACATATTCGTATTAAATCAGACAACACAATCATAGCATAACACAATCACATGAACAATAGGCCTGTCTATTGACAATATGTCTTCCATGACGCAGTTATCATTTTAGAAATTCAGACCACTTAGGAAGCTAACACATTGTTCTTCATTTCGGCCATTATTCTCTGGAAGACAGTCCTAGGCTACTAATAATGTAGTAATCTAATAGATTGTCATAAATCAGTCGAATAAATAACAACTTACCTACTTTCGTATTACAAATGTTAAAGGTTCGCAAATGCTGTGGAGTTGAAATTGTTGAGCAGCAACAGTTTCACTTTCAGCCTCGAGTGTTATTTTATCTGACACTTAAACCACTCCCCTAAATTCTCTCTATACCTCCTCTCCCAGACTCATGGATATAAGTTTGGAGTGTAGCATAAGGTAAAAAGTCCATCCAGTATGCATAATAATAATACAGTCCACACTCAAAGGAGATTACTAGAAATTGTTTAATTTTGGAATATAGGCTAGACCAATTAAAGACATCTTAAATCTGTTTTTTTGACATGTTTTTCTGCGGTGCTTAGTATGCGGTAGGCTATGTATTGTATAACGACCGGCACAGTCATTATTTTAATTCAGTTTTGTGTAGGCTTGGTGTCATATATAGACCTATGCATATGCGTAAGCTCTAATATGCATATGGGTGTTTTGAATTCATAATCACCTTAGAAAGCGCTGTCCATTTCATTGTTAGGCTTTGAAACAACATCCACAACGACCATGTTTTCCACTCATTTTTCAACATGTTGAAAATCTTTCTTCAAATTGATCAATCACAGTGTGGTGAGTTTTAAAAGCACAATACTGTTTTGATGATAAGTGTTTGATGTGATTTTCGATTGCATTGATGTCAGAGTGGTTAGAAGGACATTAGAGCTCTGAGTACCAGGCCATTAGCGAGTTGGGTACTACCAAAGCATGTCCTTGAGTGCATAAGAGGAGATTACCTTTTCTTTAACTAGGCAAGTCAGTTAAGAACAAATTCTTATTTACAATGACGGCCTACACCGGCCAAACCCGGACCAATTGTGCGCCGCCCTATGGGACTCCCAATCACGGCCGGTTGTGATACAGCCTGGAATCGAACCAGGGGGTCTGTAGTGACGCCTCAACCACTGAGATGCAGTGCCTTATACCGCTGCACCACTCGGGAGCCCACCTTGACTCAAGGGTCACGTGGAATTTGACTGCGGTCATGACTCATGATTGCCGGTGTGGCGGTAATACTGTCACCGCAACAGCCCAAGTGGTGACAACAGTTCAGGACCAGGGTGACTAGGGTCCAGTGAATTATATATGAGTGTTGAGTTGGAGCTATGGCTATGCTGGTGTCTATTTGACAAAGGTGTAACCTGGATCTGTTGCACTCGTAGCGTTAGGATCTAGGATGTTTAAAACTGAAATCCTAAATGCTAAGGGATGGTAAATTACCTATCCCTGTTCCAAAAGCTCACAGCAGCTACCAGGGTTTCCCCGTAGACTTAGATAGACAGCTCTAGAGCCCAAAACGCCTGATTTAGCATGGGGCAGCGCCATTGAGGATTTTCACCGTTTTTAAGTAGTCAACTGGGTGAGACTTCCTACGGGTTAAAAGGAAGGATCACATGATTCCATCCAGGTCATCAGGAGGGATCAGCCAATGAATTATACTCCTGAGCAAACATTTCATAACTACAGGTGGCAGCAAATCGCCAACCTTGGCTTCATAACTGTTAAGACAACACACTCCAGGTGGCGGTATGCACCCTTTCAGGTTACAGACTCATACCAGTAGTAGAAGAAGAAATGGACTACTTTTAAAATAAAGAAAGTCCTCAATGGCACTGCCCATTACCACAGAAGAAGATGCGAAGCGAGAGTCCCCAACTCTGCCAAAAATCTGTCTTCGGCAGCAGGGGGCGCTGTTTCATTTATTTCGCTCACCAGAGGAGTTTTTTGTATGGAGGTCAATGAAAGAGTGTCAGATTTGGTCAACATATTTTTTTTAATGGTTTATTTGCTACGTGAGGTTTATTTGATTGAGTAGAAGTTTCATAATGCTTCATTTGTTACAAGTGTACTGATATAAGTAGGACACGTGACATCCCGGCAACTCTGACAAAAAAACAACACTTTATATCAGAGTTGTTCTTCGAGATGGCTATGCATATTCATGACCTGAGGCTAGTAGCATAGCATGTCTCTCCATTGAGTACAGGCGGTTGACTTCAACAACCCTCATCAAATATTAAAAAATGTATTAAAATAATGAGATTTATCCACTAATCCAAAGAAAGGATAGGTGGGAGCTATACAGCCCACCGGGCCGCTTTGTGGACAACAACTTCCCATTGTTAGGGCGAAGAGACAAGTATCTTGTCAGTATATCCATAATCTTTGACTTTACAGCACATATATAAAGAAGCTCCCTGTATCTATGGTTCTCCCCCCCCCCCCCCCCCCCCCCCCCCCCCCCCCCCCCCCCCCCCCCCCCCTCTCCTATGGCCAAACCCCTCCCTTGCCACATCTGGTCCCACTGAACTAATTGACCCTCCTGCACTATATGGGCATCAGTTTTAGTTCTGCTAAAAACAAAGGGTGGCCTTCCTTCCTTTGTTCCATGTTATTGGAGAATGTTTAATGTTAATATTTAAATCCAGGGGTGAAAGTAAGCCGGTCCGGTCCGGTACAGCAGTGGATGCATAAACTCTGGCCTAATGACAATCGTCAAAATGTCATTTACACTTTGTGGTGCTTTGTGTTACAGATTCACTACTGTTTCCATTCACAACTGTTTCCATTCACAACTGTTTCCATTCACTACTGTTTCCATTCACCACTGTTTCCATTCACCACTGTTTCCATTCACCACTGTTTCCATTCACCACTGTTTCCATTCACCACTGTTTCCATTCACCACTGTCTGGAGGAATATGTTGTGAGTGGATGAACTTGCCGGTAGCCTAGTAAAAGAGCCCTTTGAAGTGATTGTTGAAAACATCATGACCGGTTTTGTTTATGCCACAATAAAAGGTAAAACATTTTAAAAGTTAAACGACAAATCTTTATGTCTAGGCCCACAGAGATCCTATTGAATCCATAGGGATTCTATATGTAATTCCATGATTAAGCGCTTGCACACATAGGACACACATACCGGGTAGAAATTAAATCTACTTTCACCCCTGTTTCAATCCCTTTAACCCCTGACCTGCTCTAGGGGCGCAGCTCTGCAGCCAATCCTGTGCTGCTCCCAGTTTGTCGTGTGTGGTGCACTCTTAAAAATAAAAGGTTCAAGTTGGAACCAAATAAGGTTCTTCAGAGTGATGTCATAGGGCAGGGGTGTCAAACTCATTCCATGGAGGACCTAGCGTCTTTAAAAAAAAAAAATATTAAGACCTAGACAACCAGGTGAGGGGAATTCTTTACTAATTAGTGAACTTAATTCATCATTCAAGTTCGAGGGAGGAGTGACACTCGACCCTCCGTGGAATGAGTTTGACACGTGCCATTGGGGAACCATTTTAGGTTCTCTGAAGAACCTTAAATGGGATGGTTCTTTGAAGAACCATATGAAAATCCAGGTAGAAACAAAAAAACTGAAATTGAATAGCCCTGCTGTAGGGTGTTGAACCTTATTTGCATATTTCCCAGGGTGCCTTTCAAATGAAGTTTTGTTACCAGTGCCACCCATGACTGGGGTTTGCTAGTGACAGACACATGGTTGTTGCATTAAAATTAAAATTCAGTCCTGTGGCCTTCACCAAGTGAGATCCTAAGTACATATGTTGTTATTTAAGTGTAATTCTTCAAGGCTGTTACAGGTTTTAGTTTTCCCTTTTATATTTTGAGATTGGACTTTAGCACATGAGGAGCTCAAATTGGTGTCACCTCGTAAGTCCGTATGTTACACCTGTGTTGGCTTTCCATCTCATTAGTCGAAAGGGGTTTTCACCTGTGTTGGCACAGGTGATATTTAAGAGTGGCTGGACCAGTTCTCCAGTTGTGAGTGTTTGTTACTGACATCCACCCGAGGGGTTATAAGATTGGTGGAATCATTTTGAAAGCTGCGTAAACACACAGGCTAATAAAATAAAGCCTTGGACGCCAAGTTGGAAGCGTTTGTGGAAAACCCTACATGGGAGATGCTAGATAAATGTACGAAGGCGAATCTGCTCGTCATTGCAAAACATTGTGGCATCTGGCGATCCAAAAGCAGTAGTGAAAAAGTTGATCGGTACTGTTTTGTTGGAGGAGGAATCCTTCCAGAGAGGGAGGATGATGAAGAGTTCCTACGGGTGGTAGAGTACACCCCATATAGAGAGATATGGTAGGGTACACCCCATAGACCTGCAACTGAGTGAGGTAGGAGTTTGATGTAGTTCGTGGGGGTTACTTTGACAGAGATGGTGTTCTAATGAGGAAATGGCGTTCTCGCGCCACTTCTGGGCAAGACGATTGGCCCAGTGTATCTCAAAATGTCGTTCCAGTTACGCTTCAAAAAGAGATACTGAGGTTGGCTCACGATGGTAGTATGGCAGGCCATATTGTGGTCAACAAGACGTATGACCGTATCTAGCGTAACTTCTTCTGGCCTGGTCTGAAACAGGATGTTGTGTCTTACTGTAAATCCTGTCACGTTTGCAAGCGGACGGATAAACCGAACCAAGCTGTACCGGTTGCACCTTTGCAGCTTATTCCTGCTTTTGACTAACCTTTCAGCAGGGTTCTGGTGGATTGTGTTGGTCCTTTGCCCAAAGCCAAGAGTGGTAACCAGTTTCTCTTGACCATCAATTACACTGCCACTCATTTCTCTGAGGCCATTTCACTGAGGGAAATCACGGCTCCCAGTATTGTTAAGGCCCTGGTGAAATTTAACTTCTGCAGGTAGTGCAGTCTGACCAAGGTATAGATTTCATGTCAAAGGTCTTCCAGCAAGTGCCTCAACAGTTGGGGGTAACCCATTTCCCCTCTAGTGCCTACCACCCAGAGTCTCAAGGTGCTCCTGAGAGATTATCAGACTTTGAAGTCTATGTTGAGAGCTTACTGCTTTGAGTTTGAGAAAGACTGGGATAAAGGGGTCCCTCTTGTGCTGTTTGCAGCTCGGGAGGTTGTTCAGGAATCTCTCGGGTTTTAGTCCGAATGAGCTTGTGTTTGGATATCATGTCAGAGGTCTTTGAGTTTGCTGAGAGAGAGGTTGTTGCAGGGTGACACCTTAAACACAAAAACAAATCTGTTGGAGCATGTTAGTTATTTTGGATAGTGTACCGCGCCTGTGAGGATCTGGAGACGGGCACAAATGAAAATGAAAGTTTGGTATGATGGAAAGGCCCAATCCCGCAGTATCGATGTGAGTGACCAAGTCCTTTTCAGGCCCTTACCCCATAGTGAAAATAATTGGTAATCTGGATTACATCATCACCACACCGGCGCGCAGAAGAAAAAAAACCTGGCTGTGTCATGACAACATGTTGAAACCATACTTCACCCGCTACGATCAGGTGGAAAAATTCGGTGGAAACTGGTAGTCCTGTCTGTGGCCACTGCTGTCACCGTTGACTATAGTCTTCAAGAGCACGAGGAAATCCCAATACGCCCTGTGCCGGATGGACGGCTGAGTAACTCAGAGATTCTAGGAAACCTTAATATCTTTTAGAATATCAGGGTTTATTCTCAGATCTGCCAACTCAGACAAATGTACTAGAGCATGACATTGACGTTGGGGACTCTGCCCCAATCAAACAACATGCCTATTGAGTGAACCCTGAAAAGAGAAAGAAGCTCCGCAGTGAGGTGGAGTTCATGCTTGAGCACGGCATTGCACAACATGGCAACAGTTCATGGAGTTCGCCCTGTATATTAGTAACTAAGGTGGATGGGTCTCTGTGGTTTTGTTCCGATTTTCAGAAACTCAATGCCGTTACTAAGTTGTACTCGTACCCTTTTCCCAGAGTCGACAATTGTGTGGACAGTGTTTGGCGCTGCTAAGTATATTAGCAAGTTCGATCTGCTGAAGGGATATTGACAAGTCTCTCTAACTGAGCGCGTCAAAGAGTTGGCTGATGGTTTGTTTTCCT
This sequence comes from Coregonus suidteri, assembly GCA_036851935.1. Classification (NCBI taxonomy): domain Eukaryota; kingdom Metazoa; phylum Chordata; class Actinopteri; order Salmoniformes; family Salmonidae; genus Coregonus; species Coregonus suidteri. The sequence continues at coordinate 60,062 of JAGTTL010000113.1, forward strand.
ACCTTCGTCTTCCGTTCGGGTGAACCTCCTACAGAAAGACGATACCCTGTGGTGTACTTGTCAAAGCAATTGGCCTCATATCAAAAAAACACTACCCGACTATCGAGAAGGAAATGCTTGTTTTGGCTCTTCAGCACTTCGAGGTTCATGTGTCGGTCTCTACCCCTATTGTGGTCTATTCGGATGATAACCCTCTCGTTTTCCTGCAAAAGACAAGCTCCACGAATCGCCAACTCCTTTGCTGGAGTCTTATATTGCAGGAGTTTCCCCTTGAAATCAGACATATCCGTGGTAAGGACAGCTTGGTTGCTGATTGTCTTTCAAGGGTGGGCAGTCGGTGACTTTTTTTGTGTTTAGCCAGTGTGTAGCACTAGCTCACAATTGATTTTGACTGCACATTTTGGAGATTAGTTTTGTTTTGGTTGGGCTCGTTCCAAGGGGATGAGCGTTGTAGAAACATACGTTATTCTACCGCTTGTTAAAACTTCTGATTTTTAGGGAATACTTTTTTAATTTTTTAATTTTATTATAAACGATAAAAAAAGGTGTCTGTTTTGAATGTAATTGTTGACAGCCCTGTTTACACAGTTGAAGTCGGAAGTTTACATACACCTTAGCCAGATACATTTAAACTCAGTTTTTCACAATTCCGGACATTCAATCCTAGTAAAAAGTCCCTGTCTTAGGTCAGTCGGGATCACCACTTTATTTTAAGAATGTGAAATGTCAGAATAATAGTAGAGAGAATGATTTATTTAAGCTTTTATTTTTTTCATCACATTCCCAGTGGGTCAGAAGTTTACATACACTCAATAAGTATTTGGTAGCATTGCCTTTAAATTGTTTAACTTGGGTCAAACGTTTCGGGTAGCCTTCCACAAGCTTCCCACAATAAGTTGGGTGAATTTTGGCCCATTCCTCCTGACAGAGCTGGTGTAACTGAGTCAGGTTTGTAGGCCTCATTGCTTGCACACGCTTTTTCAGTTCTGCCCACACATTTTCTATAGGATTGAGGTCAGGGCTTTGTGATGGCCACTCCAATACCTTGACTTTGTTGTCCTTAAGCCTTTTTGCCACAACTTTGGAAGTATGCTTGGGGTCATTGTCCATTTGAAGACCCATTTGCGACCAAGCTTTAACTTCCTGACTGATGTCTTGAGATGTTGCTTCAATATATACACATCATTTCCTTCCTCATGATCCCATCTATTTTGTGAAGTGCACCAGTCCCTCCTGCAGCAAAGCACCCCCACAGCATGATGCTGCCACCCCGTGCTTCACGGTTGGGATGGTGTTCTTCGGCTTGCAAGCGACACCCTTTTTCCTCATTATGGCCAAACAGTTCTATTTTTGTTTCATCAGACCAGAGGACATTTCTCCAAAAAGTACGATCTTTGTTCCCATGTGCAGTTGCAAACCGTAGTCTGGCTTTTTTATGGCGGTTTTGGAGCAGTGGCTTCTTCCTTGCTGAGCGGCCTTTCAGGTTATGTCGATATAGGACTTTTTTTACTGTGGATATAGATACTTTTGTACCTGTTTCCTCCAGCATCTTCACAAGGTCCTTTGCTGTTGTTCTAAGATATATATTTGCACTTTTCGCACCAAAGTACGTTAATCTCTAGGAGACAGAATGCGTCTCCTTCCTGAACGGTATGATGGCTGCGTGGTCCCATGGTGTTTATACTTGCTTACTATTGTTTGTACAGATGAACGTGGTACCTTCAGGCGTTGGAAATTGCTCCCAAGGATGAACCAGACTTGTGGAGGTCTACACATTTTTTTCTGAGGTCTTGGCTGATTTCTTTTGATTTTCCCATGATGTCAAGCAAAGAGGCACTGAGTTTGAAGGTAGGCATTGAAATACATCCACAGGTACACCTCCAATTGACTCAAATCATGTCAATTAGCCTATCAGAAGCTTCTAAAGCCATGACATCATTTTCTGGAATTTTCCAAGCTGTTTAAAGGCACAGTCAACTTAGTGTATGTTGACCCACTGGAATTGTGATACAGTGAATTATAAGTGAAATAATCTGTCTGTAAACAATTGTTGGAAAAATTACTTGTGTCATGCACAAAGTAGATGTCCTAACCGACTTGCCAAAACGATAGTTTGTTAACAAGAAATTTGTGGAGTCGTTGAAAATGTAAACTTCCGACTTCAACTGTATTGGAGAATGCGATGCATTTAAGTAGCGACGCATTTAAGTTCATCATGTTGCGATATGGAAGTTCGTGAGCAAGAATATAGGATATATTTGTTGTCTTAAGGTGTTACAGGTTTTTGTTTTTCCATTTATATTTTGAGGTTGGACTTTAGCACATATAGCATTAGCATGTGGGGTGCACCGATTGTTGTCACCTCTTTAGTCAGTATGTTTTACACCTGTGCTGGCTTGTCCATCTCATTAGTCGGAAGGTGTTTCACCTGTGTTGGCACAGGTGCTATTTAAGAGTGGATGGCCCAGTGCTCCAGTTGGCTTGAGATGTGGAGGGTTAACACATTTAGTGGACTTGCCCTATTTCTGGAAAAAACAATCCTTTATCTGATCTTCCCTGTTTTTAGTTTTGCTCCACTTTTTGGTTTGCTTCCTGTCTTTAAGTTTGGTGTGGGTTTTTCTTTTGTTTGCCTCTTAGTGGGCAAATTTAGTGGCTGCTCGTGGTGGGCGTCTTTTAGGTCCCAGTTGTTGTTGCTATGCAACTTTCAGCGGACCCCTCCCCCATGAGTGTTTTTCAGAACCCCTCCTAAAACCCCACCTGTTTCGTTTAGTTTGTCAGTGACTCTGTTAGTTCTGTTTGAGCGACGTGTTTGGTTTTCTTGCTGGGGAATGTAACAGAAGATACAATACATATTTCATAAGGCCTTATTTTGACAGCCTAGTTTTACCTTGTTTTTTATCGCTTTAGTGCAATTTACGCAAGTATGTGGTACATTTCTACAACGCTTAGTACAAAACTCAAAACAGATCATCAAAAAGGCTGTTTCAAAACTCTAAGCACATTTTCTACTGATGAAGTACAACATAAAATCAGTCACTTTTTAATCTAATCAGTGTTTTATCTAGAAATACATGTTTCACACTGCAATACATGTTCATATAAAGTAATTGCTTTTCCACAATGCAATGCTCACATTACTTTTGATATGATTCTCTTCTCATTTGATAAAATACATTTTACTATTACTTAATCAATCTGCTCTTAATTTATAATCACTTAACCATTTGGTAAACCTATATATTTTAAACTGGTTTGTCTACTAAAGATTTTGAGAACTACATACTGTAATGTACTATTGTGATGACTACTATTATGATTTTATTCACAGTAAGTAATATATATATATATATATATATATACACAGTGGGGAAACAAATATTTAGCCTATACTTATTTTCCACCATAATCTGCAAATAAATTCATTAAAAATCCTACAATGTGATTTTCTGGATTTTTGTTCTCTCAATTTGTCTGTCATAGTTGACGTGTACCTATGATGAAAATTACAGGCCTCTCTCATCTTTTTAAGTGGGAGAACTTGCACAATTGGTGGCTGACTAAATACTTTTTTCCCCACTGTATACCCAGGTGAACCGCATGAAAAGTGCTAAAGCAGCTTTGAACTTTTACACCCCCAAATTCTGGAATGCCCAGCCCTACCACGCAATATCAGGGAGGAAAAAACGGTTAACTCTTTTTAAGGCCAGATAATGACTCACCTTTTTAGTTTGGCTGTTAATTATCTGGCTGCTTTTGTCTTCTTTTAATATCTTATTTCTATTATTGTGTTTGTACTCATTGGTGTCATTCTGTGATTTATTGTTTACCATGTTCACCTTTAATCAAATTTTATTATTATTGTTTTATGAACAGCACCTTGAGTTGAGGTCTCTGTATGACATGTGCTATATAAATAAAGTGTTGGTTATTATTATAAAATAGAACACTGAAATAAAATAAACAAATACATGACAATACATTCATTATTTAATTAACTTATTCTATAATAATTTTGTTTAAAACATGAATGTACCATTTCCTCCTGAGACTGGTATAAAAGTATATATGTTCATTTTAGGGAGGAGGAATACGGAGGTTTAGTAAACTTGCTTTATCTATACAGCTGCTGCAAGGCCTCGAGAAAGTGGGGTTGGAATGATTTCATCAATTCAGTAGCCTAAATTCAAAGAAGAATGTAAATTGTGAACTGAAAAATCATCTTTGAAAATAGATTCTTTAATTGTAATTAGGGGTCCTTCTATTATGGCAATTTAACGTAGGCTATATAGCGCATGCCTATAATTGGCTACAACATTCATCTTATAAAGCCTAACATAGGTCTAGTCCTATTGTAAATGACAGTCGATCTATGACTGCTATAAAATGCCTGCTAGACGAGTGCAACAGGAAGCCAACTGAGTATGAGACCCCACCTTATTATGTGCTGTGTGAAAGTGAAACTAAAAAATAGGCTCCGACATTTTGTACAGGATAGAGACATTTTACTTTGACTGCAGCTCATATCCTCCATTGATGTCTGTAAATACAGAATCATCCAGGATCCTATTTGCATGTACCAATTAACATGAATGTCTTATGGCACCAGGTTATAGGAATATAGTCTAGTTTACTCTTTGTCCGGTGCCATATTTGACGTTAGAGAGCGTCTTTGGATCAGCAGCGTGACAAGTATTCAGAACATGTTGCAGTAAATAATTATTTACTGAAATTACCGAACAAGTTGACACTCTTATGACCGGACAGTTTCATTATTTGGCAACTTGGTTGTGACAAAGAAAACAGTCGTGACCATTTCTATTGGATTTAACGTCAGACAATGCAGTAAATTACGTCAGAGCTGCCATCTTGTGTAAATAATAGAACACAACAGAGTTAGAATTGGGTCAATCAGGAACAGTAGCTCAGATATTGGTATTCAAGGTGAATGTCTCCAGGTGTCTGCTCTACCTTCACAAACATAGAATAGAATAGATTTGGAACTTTATTGTCCATCTAACAATTAAAATGTGTATTCTTCAATTCCTAACCCTCCTTATATGACACACGAGAGGCTGGTAGCAGTACAGTGTCAGCTGCAGACCAGCACCCCTGAAGCAGTTACAGTATGTGCCTTGCTCAAGGGCACAACAGCAGTAGGCAGCACTTGATATTCTGACACCAGCAACCCTCAAGTTGCCGGATCACTTTTGGATTTTCCCCATCAGCACTGGGATTCGAACCAACAACCTTCTGCAAATCATGACGAGGTGTAGAATTGCTAATTGGGATGTAAGACGATTTGTGTCAGTGATATGACTTCAACATACCAGCAGTACATGGATAGGTATGGAAACTAACATCTCATCTCATACTCACAGCTGTAATGTGATTTTGTATTTTCCCCTTAATTTAACCCCTTCCTTCTTGAATAGCAGTTTGAACCTTGTATTCTGGACTGTGTACAAAATGCAATCCTAGTCTTAAATATTCCTCCAAAAGATGTAAATTGTTTCTGAGAAATCTTCTTATTGCATATACTACATACAGCTAACTGACCCTAGAGATGCCGACCAGCTGACAGATACACACCTAAGCACACACTTTCAAATAATAATAATAAAACATTATATGACATATTATGCAGTCTTCCTTCCTTCTGCTTCTCAACCAGTAGATGTCAGTAGAGATCTTCATAACAACCTTTGTTCTGTCAGTGAAACAGCAGTGGATATTCAGACTGTAATCGTTGTACAAAACGTTTCCTCCCTCTGTCTCCCTCCACCCCTCCTCTTCCTCTCTCTCTCTCCCATGTAGACCCATGTGGACCACATTATACACCAGCAGCCATTTAGCAGGTGTTGACACTGTAAAAACATATGTATAAATTATTAGTTAATGTTGTTTGTCTTTGTGTTGATAGAGTTGTATATGATCCCCCCATTATTCATAAAAACAACCTGCAGCACTGGTGTCATGCATTTCAGTCTGAAGTTTAATAACTCACTTTATTTAAAAATCGACTTGTTTAATGTAGTACCATAATCATTGATTTCAATGATGTAGATGTTATACAGATGAAATGCTTGTATACCATTGTATTATCCTATGTGTACATTGAGTCATACTGTGCCATATAGACTCCCTTGTACCTTCCTTTTATGTAGCCTGTTAAGAACAAACTAATAAAGTATCTTCCCTTTGAGCGATAACTCCGTCAATCATTTACTTTACTGTTAGCTAGTCTTTATATCAAGGCTACCTTCAAAGCTGCAATCTTCAACAAGGTTTGGCAGCATTGCATGAATAGGTACAGAAACTATATCTCTTCTAGTTTATTAAAGAAAATATAAGTTGTGTCTGTTTCATAGTCCTTGATAATAGTCCATATTTAGGATTTATTGAAGGGTGACTATTTAATGGAAACCCGTTCATCTCAATAATTTTTCTGTGATTCTTGTTCAAAACTAGTTCTACTTCCTCCCTCCAAATGGGAGTAGCTCTTCTAGTTTATTGAAGTAAATATCAATTGTTTCCTAGTCCTTGATAATAGTCCATAACTATGGCCTGGTTTAGGATGTATTGAAGGGTGACTGTTTCATGCTAACCCCTTCATCTCTAGTTCTACTTCCTCCCTCCAAATGGGAGTGGCTTTGACTGAACAGCAGAGGGGAGGTGATCGTGAACGTATGAGACGGTACAGGGAAAAGAAACACTGACAAATGGCTTCATCAAGCACAACAAAACCCTGTAAGTTGACCGAGTTTATTGATTCAAACAGTAGACAATTACTAACTATTGTTGTGAACATTTAAATACGTTTTTGAGCACCTCAGTTTACTTATATAACATCGTGTCCTCCAATGCCATTCTACTTTCACTTTCATTTGAGGTGCTCTGAAAACGTAATAACATGAAGTAGTATAACAATAAGTGTTTTTTTCACCATGGGAGTATGAATATATTCCATCCCTATCTTGGGACAGTTTTTCTATTAGTTAGACAGCTCAGTGGGAATGAATAACCACATCATTGCAGATTAAAGTTATTTGTTACAAAACCCAGGGAGTATCAACGCAAGTGTGTAACTTTATGAAAGTAGCATATGCAAAACTAATTTTCAGTGTGATGTTTTTTTTTTCTTCAAACTTTCAAACCTAAATTCTTCAAACTTTCTTCAAACTAAATTCACATGAACATGAGTGTATGATAGACAAGAGGATTTAATAATCTGTTAATATTGCAGTATGAATTTTATATGATGTATTCAATGTGTCATTCTGTAGTGGAGAAGGATGAAGACACAGACAAACAGACTCTGGGTAGAAGAAGAAACTCCAAAAGTGATGGTCCAGACAGTAAGTAGAAAAATAGTATTATAATTGTTTTTGAACATTTACCAATAGTTTAATTAAATAGTCATATTTGTTTTGCGTTGACTATCCACATTTCAATTTGGCAGCCAGTCGGGAAGAGGAACGATTATTAATCTCAATTTACATTTCTTACGGGAGACCCACTACTGGGCCAACCATGATGTAACATTACTCATGTTTTCTCCTTTACTTCTCTCCTGTAGTGTCCATGACCAGGATTGTACTGGTGGGGAAGACAGGCGCTGGAAAAAGCTCTTCAGGAAACACAATCCTGGGGAGGAGAGCTTTTAGAGATGATAGATCGAGCTCTTCTGTAACTAAGGAGTGTTGTAAGGAGACAGAAGAGATGGCAGGGAGGCAGGTCTGGCTAGTGGATACACCAGGATTATTTGACACAAGCCTCCCTGACAGTTACTTAGAGACAGAGATCAGTAAATGTATCAACATGACGTCACCTGGTCCACACGCAATCGTATTGGTCATGAACGTAGGGCCTTTCACAAAGGAGGAACAGAACGTAGTAAAGAAAATCAGGGCGTTATTTGGAGAAGAAGCTAACAAGTATACCATGATCCTCTTCACCCATGGGGATGAGTTGGGTGAAGGTGGCATTAAGCAGTATGTGAATGAAGGACAGACGGACCTCAAGAGACTTATGGAGCAGTGTGGTGGAAGGTACCATGTTTTTGACAACACCAAGATGGAAAACAGGGGACAAGTTCTGGATTTCTTTGAGAAAATTGACCACATGGCGGCAGTAAACGGTCAAGACCACTACACCAACGACAAATACCAAGAGGTGGAGAGAAAGCTAAGTACCAGAGAAGAAGAGTTGAGGAAGCAGTATGAAGAAGAACTGCGGAAGCTAGAAGAAGAAGAGAAGAAACTGCCTCCCAGATACCAGGAGGAAATGAAGAAGCTACAGAGTAAAATTAAGGCACTGAAGCAGTCAACGGAGGAGGAAGAAAAGAAACTTGAAGAACTACAACTCCTGGATCAAAACAAAATCCGGCGAATCATGGAACACAAGCGTTATTATGAGAGGAAGTTGAGGGCTGTGAGGGAGGAAGCAGAGTTAACCCAAGATAACAAAGGAATGTCCACAGAGGTCTATAACAAGTTACAGGATCTCCATCTCTGAAACAGCTGGTGATTGTGATGGTTGTGTTTATTTCTCCCCACTTTAATTTGCGCTCCCTACTGAACCACTTGCTGAATCCATCAGGAACTATGCTGGTATTGACAACCCAAGCTGGGAACAACAACCAATACAATGTAATTATATGTATATGATATATTCATATTTGAGTAACATTTTGAACCATCTATCCCTGTCATCCTTGACATCATTTTTTGGTCATTTTCTGGCTGGTAATGTCACAGCTCTAACAAATTTCACATTTAAAGGGAAACTGAAACAATCATGACTACTTAACAAAAACGCAACAATCAAGTCTCCATTGTATGGGTAGAATGTGTTAAATTATTGTAATTGCCACAACTTAGGCGATAATACAGAATGTCAACAGTATCCTCTTTTAACCATGGCAACGTCCCAAACAGAACATTAGCTGTCTTTATTAAAGCAGAAAAACAACTATATTGTGTCTGAATATAAGTACCTGGGCTATTAGACTCTATATTTAATTTGTCCAACTTTAGCCATATAATAAATAGTCTTAACACCAAGGTTTATATAGATGCTGTGATATTTTTCTCACGTCCTATTGCATGACCAGTTGGTCACAAGCAGGAGAACCAACAATCAAACAAACCAGTGTAATCTCTGTAAAAGCGTGTCATTGCATTGCATGTTTTTGATCAAAAAAATGAATACTCATCACCATTGTTTAATTCTCAAGAAACAAGTTTAGAACGTTTTTGTAAATTTTCTAACTTAAAGATGCTTTTTAAATGTTTACATGGACTTACTTGCTCCACAACCCTCATGCAGTCAAGTGACTACTTTACTATCTATGAGGTCACATACTAGGGGAGCAGTGAATGGAAAATGTACAGTTCCAGTGTGTAGAACAGCTTTTGCCCAATCAGCATTTTCTGTAAAACCAGTTCACCACTGGAACCAGCTTCCAGAAAAGTTAGAATGATTGGCGAGTGTCAGTGATTTTACACAGTGAGAAGGTGGTTAAAATTACAGCAGGTTTGTTGCTGTTCTTTACTGTGTTTTTACAACTCATAGCTTCAATAGCAATGTGTCCGATGATTCTTATGTGCAATGTCTTGTTCATTGAATTAATTTAGTAACAGTATGTAAATAGAATGTGAAAATTATCTGTGGGTGTAAATAGTGGCTTGTAAATTAAAAGTGACTAAAAGTGTATTTTCTGGCAAACAAATAAAAAACCCAGCACTCATTACAAATGTATTTAGAAAACATTTAAGTTGTTTTCAATTTACCCTTTGTGTTTAAGTGGTAAATTATAAACAATGTATAGCCTTATTACATAGTTAAAACTGTCATGTTAACCTCATGGACTGTCAGGCCGGGATTCAATCAAAATGGGCATTGTCCACAAGAGCAGTGCACTGTCAACAATGCACCTTTAAAAGGCAATGTCACGGTTGTCAAGCATAGATTACCTTTGTAAGTCAAGTGCAGTGTCCTTGTCAATCCAACCTTTGATTGAATCCTGGACTTAGTCCTTGCATCCATGGTCCATCTATTCATTTAATTTCTTCAGCCCCATCTGCCAGCTTAATAGTAATCAATGTTTTATCTAGAAATACATGTTTCACACTGCAATACATGTTAATATAAAGTAATTGCTTTTCCACAATGCAATGCTCACATTAGTTTTGATATGATTCTCTTCTCATTTGATAAAATACATTTTACTATTACTTAATCAATCTGCTCTTAATTTATAATCACTTAACCATTTGGTAAAACTATAGTAGGTTTTCCTACTTACAAAGCATGTAGAGGTCTGTAATTTTTATCATAGGTACACTTCAACTGTGAGAGACGGAATCTAGAACAAAAATCCAGAAAATCACATTGTATGATTTTAAGTAATTAATTTGCATTTTATTGCATGACATAGTGGGGGAAAAAAGTATTTAGTCAGCCACCAATTGTGCAAGTTCTCCCACTTAAAAAGATGAGAGAGGCCTGTAATTTTCATCATAGCTACACGTCAACTATGACAGACAAATTGAGAAAAAAAAATCCAGAAAATCACATTGTAGGATTTTTAATGAATTGATTTGCAAATTATGGTGGAAAATAAGTATTTGGTCACCTACAAACAAGCAAGATTTCTGGCTCTCACAGACCTGTAACTTCTTCTTAAGAGGCTCCTCTGTCCTCCACTCGTTACCTGTATTAATGGCACCTGTTTGAACTTGTTATCAGTATAAAAGACACCTGTCCACAACCTCAAACAGTCACACTCCAAACTCAACTATGGCCAAGACCAAAGAGCTGTCAAAGGACACCAGAAACAAAATTGTAGACCTGCACCAGGCTGGAAAGACTGAATCTGCAATAGGTAAGCAGCTTGGTTTGAAGAAATCAACTGTGGGAGCAATTATTAGGAAATGGAAGACATACAAGACCACTGATAATCTCCCTCGATCTGGGGCTCCACGCAAGATCTCACCCTGTGGGGTCAAAATGATCACAAGAACGGTGAGCAAAAATCCCAGAACCACACGGGGGGACCTAGTGAATGACCTGCAGAGAGCTGGGACCAAAGTAACAAAGCCTACCATCAGTAACACACTACGCTGCCAGGGACTCAAATCCTGCAGTGCCAGACGTGTCCCCCTTCTTAAGCCAGTACATGTCCAGGCCCGTCTGAAGTTTGCTAGAGTGCATTTGGATGATCCAGAAGAGGATTGGGAGAATGTCATATGGTCAGATGAAACCAAAATATAACTTTTTGGTAAAAACTCAACTCGTCGTGTTTGGAGGACAAAGAATGCTGAGTTGCATCCAAAGAACACCATACCTACTGTGAAGCATGGGGGTGGAAACATCATGCTTTGGGGCTGTTTTTCTGCAAAGGGACCAGGACGACTGATCCGTGTAAAGGAAAGAATGAATGGGGCCATGTATCGTGAGATTTTGAGTGAAAACCTCCTTCCATCAGCAAGGGTATTGAAGATGAAACGTGGCTGGGTCTTTCAGCATGACAATGATCCCAAACACACCGCCCGGGCAACGAAGGAGTGGCTTCATAAGAAGCATTTCAAGGTCCTGGAGTGGCCTAGCCAGTCTCCAGATCTCAACCCCATAGAAAATCTTTGGAGGGTTGAAAGTCTGTGTTGCCCAGCGACAGCCCCCAAAAACATCACTGCTCTAGAGGAGATCTGCATGGAGGAATGGGCCAAAATACCAGCAACAGTGTGTGAAAACCTTGTGAAGATTTACAGAAAACGTTTGACCTGTGTCATTGCCAACAAAGGGTATATAACAAAGTATTGAGAAACTTTTGTTATTGACCAAATACTTATTATCCACCATAATTTGCAAATAAATTCATAAAAAATCCTACAATGTGATTTTCTGGAAAAACATTTCTCATTTTGTCTGTCCTAGATGAAAATTACAGGCCTCTCTCATCTTTTTAAGTGGGAGAACTTGCACAATTGGTGGCTGACTAAATACTTTTTTCCCCCACTGTAAGTATTTGATACATCAGAAAAGCAGAACTTAATATTTGGTACAGAAAACCTTTGTTTGCAATTACAGAGATCATACGTTTCCTGTAGGTCTTGACCAGGTTTGCACACACTGCAGCAGGGATTTTGGTCCACACCTCCATACAGACCTTCTCCAGATCCTTCAGGTTTCGGGGCTGTCGCTGGGCAATAAGGACTTTCAGCTCCCTCCAAAGATTTTCTATTGGGTTCAGGTCTGGAACTGGCTAGGCCACTCCAGGACCTTGAGATGCTTCTTACGGAGCCACTCCTTAGTTGCCCTGGCTGTGTGTTTCGGGTCGTTGTCATGCTGGAAGACCCAGCCACGACCCATCTTCAATGCTCTTACTGAGGGAAGGAGGTTGTTGGCCAAGATCTCGCGATATATGGCCCCATCCATCCTCCCCTCAATACGGTGCAGTCGTCCTGTCCCCTTTGCAGAAAAGTATCCCCAAAGAATGATGTTTCCACCTCCATGCTTCACGGTTGGGATGGTGTTCTTTGGGTTGTACTCATCCTTCTTCTTCCTCCAAACACGGCGAGTGGAGTTTAGACCAAAAAGCTCTATTTTTGTCTCATCAGACCACATGACCTTCTCCCATCCCTCCTCTGGATCATCCAGATGGTCATTGGCAAACTTCAGACGGGCTTGGACATGCGCTGGCTTGAGCAGGGGGACCTTGCGTGCGCTGCAGGATTTTGATCCATGACGGCGTAGTGTGTTACTAATGGTTTTCTTTGAGACTTTGGTCCCAGCTCTCTTCGGGTCATTGACCAGGTCCTGCCGTGTAGTTCTGGGCTGATCCCTCACCTTGCTCATGATCATTGATGCCCCACGAGGTGAGATCTTGCATGGAGCCCCACCCCAAGGGTGATTGACCGTCATCTTGAACTTCTTCCATTTTCTAATAATTGCGCCAACAGTTGTTGCCTTCTCACCAAGCTGCTTGCCTATTGTCCTGTAGCCCATCCCAGCCTTGTGCAGGTCTACAATTTTATCCCTGGTGTCCTTACACAGCTCTCTGGTCTTGGCCATTGTGGAGAGGTTGGAGTCTGTTTGATTGAGTGTGTGGACAGGTGTCTTTTATACAGGTAACGAGTTCAAACAGGTGCAGTTAATACAGGTAATGAGTGGAGAACAGGAGGGCTTCTTAAAGAAAAACTAACAGGTCTGTGAGAGCTGGAATTCTTACTGGTTGGTAGGTGATCAAATACTTATGTCATGCAATAAAATGCAAATTATTGCTTTAAAAATCATACAATGTGATTTTCTGGATTTTTGTTTTAGATTCCGTCTCTCACAGTTGAAGTGTAGCTTTGATAAAAAATTACAGACCTCTACATGCTTTGTAAGTAGGAAAACCTGCAAAATCGGCAGTGTATCAAATACTTGTTCTCCCCACTGTATATATATATATGTATACTGTATGATATTGACAAGATCAGAGATGTACTGTATGTAACAAATGCATCCCCTAACCAGTAAACATGTATCCAAAATGGAGTTGCTGGTGTCTTTTTTGATGCGTTACTAAAATTGCTATGGCCAATACACTACTGTAATATATGCCATTCACTTTTATCCAAAGTGACAACAGTGAGTCCACACCTTTTCGTATTTGACCCCAGTGGGAATCGAACCTGAGCAATATAGGACCCCTACAAGACATAAGTACAACACTGTAAAATACAATACATTATTAAAATACAGGTGGAATATGTACGATCGCAATCCCCATGAGCGTGCCACCCTCCTACAGGTGATTAAATCAATGTTCTCATGGTATTTCACTGTAAACTTATATTTTGGATTAATTTTTGTGTAGTGAAAGATGTCAACAAAATAATACTTGCTGTGTTGTGTTACCAGTTCTGTACTAACAGTTTCGAAACTGCACCACATACTTGTGACAGTAACACCAAAACAATCGAAATAATCTCATAGTTTACAGTCCACATCAGGCCTGCAAGTCACATTATACTGGCTTGCAAAGTGATGTGTAATTCCTATTGGAATCGAGACAGTGTAGGGATATCCAACACTTTGAATTTTATTCACCCGCAACCTGCATTCAGAATGACTGCCAGGGTTGGAAAGACCACGATATGAGACTACCTAAAGCAGGGGTGTCAAACGTACGGCCCGCAGGCCGGATCAGGCCCGCAAACGGGTTTAATCCGGCCCGCGAGATGATAAAAAAAAAAAATAATAATAATAATAATAATACTTTTTTTTTTCTTTTTTTTTTAGTATAAAAATGCGCTGCAATTTTTCAATAAAATAAACTGCTGTTCCAATTGCGTCCACTGGATGGCGCAATAACAATTGTGTTAAATATAATAATAATATAATAAACGTGTTAAGCAAGCAAACTGTTTATACCGGGGCAGAGCAAGTAGGTCAAGCACGTGCAGCCAATGAGCTACTTTGTTTTGCCCGCGATATTTATTACGGCTTCTACTTTTAACATTATGTGCTTTGGCACCCTCATTGCCCCAATATGTCTCTGTCAAAAAAGAGAAAAGTGGACGCAGAGTGCAGAGTGTTCCAAGAAAAATGGTCATCCTATTTAATCACGGAATTGAATGGGAAAGCTGTATGTTTGGTGTGTTCAGAGCATGTTGCAGTGCTGAAAGAATATAACCTTCGTCGCCACTATGTGAGTCTTCATGCCGACAAATATGACAACTTTCAAGGACAGCGGAGATGAGAGAAGGTGAATGAACTGTTGGCGGGTCTGAAGAAACAGCAGTCTGTGTTTACTCACAGCCGAGACATCAGTGACGCTTCAGTGAAAGCTAGCTACCTCATTGCTAATGAAATCGCAGTGGCTTCAAAACCATTTAGTGAGGGTGAATTTGTAAAAACATGCATGATGAAGGCAGCGGAGATTGTGTGCCCTGAAAAGCGGCAGGCTTTTGCAAATATCAGCCTGACAAGAAACACAGTTGCAGACAGGATTTCCGATCTTTCAGTGGATTTGGACAGCCAGTTGAAGCAAAAAGTATAAAGTCATTTATTGCGTTTTCGGTTGCAATTGATGAAAGCACGGACATTACAGATGTTGCACAACTGGCCATTTTTTCATCCGCGGAGTTGATGACACATTGACCGTCACCGAGGAGTTCGTGGAGTTGGTGCCGATGACAGATACAACGACAGCAGCTGATATTTTTACCGCACTCGTCGGCGCGCTGGACAGGGTCGGAGTGGACTTGGTCCCGCGCTGTCAGCCTGGCTACAGATGGTGCGCCCTCAATGATTGGGAAAAAAAGCAGGCGTTGTGACAAAGTTCAGAGAGAAAGTGCAATCTGCAAATGGAGGACGTGATTTTTTTGACTTTTCACTGTATTTTGCACCAGGAGGCTTTGTGTTGCAAGTCATTAAAGATGGATAACGTCATGAAGGTGGTCATCCAAACTGTTAATTTCATCCGATCCAGAAGCCTGAATCACCGTCAGTTTGACAGCCTTCTCAGAGAGAAAGACCACATCTATGGCCTGCCATACCACACTGAGGTAAGATGGTTAAGCCGAGGTGCTGTGCTGAGGCGTTTCTTTGATTTACGAGAAGAAATTGAACAGTTCATGGAAGAAAAGGGCAAACCAGTGTTAGAATTTCATTCCGCAGAATGGATGCCGGACCTTGCATTTATGGTGGATGTTACACAGCACCTGAATAACTTGAACAAACAGCTGCAAGGGCGCAACAAAGTTGTCACGCAGTATTATGACAGCATACGTTCTTTCAAGTTGAAGCTGTCATTGTGGGAGACGCAACTTGCCGGTGGTGATGCAGCTCACTTCCCCTGTCTGAAAAATGTGTGCGCGACCCAACATGTGGCAGACATGAAGCGGTTCAAAGATAAAATAACTGGACTGTTACGGGAGTTTGAGCAACGCTTTCAGATTTATGTTTATATGTTTTTTATGTTGATGTGCTATTGTTTTTAATTGATTTTATTTTATTTGTATATTTAACCTATTCTTGACTCTGTGGTTCTTGCACTTGTTTGGGGAACAGGATTTCATAATTTTTATCTACATTTCTGCCTGAGAAATGACACCCTGATATAGTTCTGTGATCTGTGAAACAGTTCTGTTAATCACTGAGGCATTGTGTGTTTGTGTGTTCTTTTTTTTTTTAGAATTTTCAAATAAACTTGACGTGTTTTATGATTAATAGTGATGTTGTGCTTGTACTATTTTGGACACTGTCCTCAGGCTCCAGCTTTATGTTGTATGTTGATCGTATTAAAACAAAGAAAAACAATCTGAAGTTGTTGTTTTTAAGTTATATATACCATGATTTTTCCGGTCCGGCCCACTTGGGAATAGATTTTCCTCCATGTGGCCCCTGAGCTAAAATGAGTTTGACACCCCTGCTCTAGACAGACCCTATGTAACAAACCCTATATAATCATATTCTTTTTTTCCTGCTGATAAACTCCCAACAAAACTCAGTTTATCAATAACATTTAAAGATTCATCATATAGGCCTTGCCAAAATCATTCATAAACGTAGCCTATGTGTTGAGGCCAGTAAACAATCAAAGGTGCATTGTCGACAAGCGCACTGTCGTCCATAGGCCACTGTCCGCACAGCAAAACCTGCAGATATCGGCTCAAGCATAAATTACCTTTAAAATGAATGCGCTCTTGTCGACGATGATCTCTCCCGGCCAGCATTCTCTTAGGGACAGTTCAACATTTACACTACCATCAGAGCAGATAAATAATAATCCGATTTTCAACATTTTGATGCCATATTTATAATTTTCCAACAACAGGTTTCTGTGCCAATACACCACACAACCAATAAATAAAGCATACCGTCTTCAGGCGCTTCAATATAATGGTTTGCGTTTTCAACACCACAATAAATCTACTATTTGAATCTCGACAAACAGAAAATACATCTCTCCCTACCTTATTGAAGGCTTGGCTTGACAATCTCCAAATGTCATTAAACTTTTTGGTGTTTTGGAACAGATGTCTCTTTCCATTCATCAAATGGCTGCTGCACAGTTTGGATTGATTGATTGATTTGATTTGTCAGTTAAAAACAGCCCCACTGAGTGGACAAAACATTATGGACGTCTTCTCTTTCCATGGTATAGACTGACCAGCTGAAAGCTATGATCCCTTATTGATGTCACCTGTTAAATCCACTTCAATCAGTGTAGATGAAGGGGAGGAGACAGGTTAAAGAAGGATTGTTCAGCCTTGAGACATGGACTGTGTATATGTGACATTCAGAGGGTCAACGGGCAAGACAAAATATTTTAGTGCCTTTGAAGGGGGTATGGTAGTAAGTGCCAGACACACTGGTTTGTGTTGTCAAGAACTGCAACACTGCTGGGTTTTTCACCCTCAACAGTTTCCCTTGTGTTTCAAGAATGGCCCACCATCCAAACGACATCCAACTTGACACAACTGTGGGAAGCATTGGGCCAGCATCCCTGTTGAACACTTTTGACACCTTGTAGAGTCCATGCCCTGAGGAAGGAAACTACTTGTTCTCACTTTATGATAGAACATTCAGATTTCTCTGCCTGACTGTTGTCACGTTCATTTACAGACGGGTCAGACCAAGGCGCAGCGTGATATGCGTACATGTTTATTAAATATTAAACACAACAACAAACAAAATGAAACGTGAATTCCAAGGCAGCACAACACAACATACCTTAACTGGAACAAGATCCCACAACCCACTAGTGCCAATAGGCTGCCTAAGTATGGTCCCCAATCAGAGACAACGAGCGACAGCTGCCTCTGATTGGGAACCACACCGGCCAACATAAAAATAGACATACCAGATTCTACAACATAGAACTAACACAACAAGGAATACACACACCCTGACTCAACATATAAGCGTCCCCTGAGTCAGGGCGTGACAACTGTGGCGCTCTTCACCTGAATTGTTAGGATTTTCTTGTGATCACAACAAAACTACTTATTTTATTAATATATAAATAATTAAATTGTGTCTTCTTTGAAAAGATGGGCCTGGCTGGGAATAGGACATTCAGTTTTCTGCCTGTGTGTTGCTGTTTACCGCTATTTTCAGGATTATTTTGTGACCAGAACAAAACTACTTATTTTATTCAACTAAAGATTGAAATAAATGGTGTCTCTTTAAAAAGATGGTCCTGACTGACATGGACTGTTTCCTCACCTTATTATCCTTGTGGTTATCCATGATTGTTGGTTATTTACCAGGTAACAACAAGTGAAAACGAAACAAGGACTGAAGCAATACACTCCTTATTTTACTCAACTAGAAATGTAATGGTGTCTCTTTGAAAAGATGTGCCTGGATGACATGAAAAATACATGAAGGGGAAAAGATCCACAGACACAGAGGCTGATCATCTCTTTATTTACAATACTGGTTGCCATGGTTAACACCAATGCAGGACATTGAATGCTTCCTGAATTGACTCAGAAAAGTAAAGTACAGTACCCTACAGTATCACAGTGAGGTCAAACAGGTGTGTGTTAGTCAGATTACCCAGTGTCCACAGCAACACTATTGATTATTCTCTACTCCCAGTGTATGTGGTGTCCTATGGTCTTAGTCTCACTAGTCTCTACTCCCAGTGTATGTGGTGTCCTATGGTCTTAGTCTCACTAGTCTCTACTCCCAGTGTATGTGGTGTCCTATGGTCTCACTAGTCTCTACTCCCAGTGTATGTGGTGTCCTATGGTCTCACTAGTCTCTACTCCCAGTGTATGTGGTGTCCTATGGTCTCACTAGTCTCTACTCCCAGTGTATGTGGTGTCCTATGGTCTCACTAGTCTCTACTCCCAGTGTATGTGGTGTCCTATGGTCTTAGTCTCACTAGTCTCTACTCCCAGTGTATGGGTGTCCTATGGTCTTAGTCTCACTAGTCTCTACTCCCAGTGTATGTGGTGTCCTATGGTCTTAGTCTCACTAGTCTCTACTCCCAGTGTATGTGGTGTCCTATGGTCTTAGTCTCACTAGTCTCTACTCCCAGTGTATGTGGTGTCCTATGGTCTTAGTCTCACTAGTCTCTACTCCCAGTGTATGTGGTGTCCTATGGTCTCACTAGTCTCTACTCCCAGTGTATGTGGTGTCCTATGGTCTCACTAGTCTCTACTCCCAGTGTATGTGGTGTCCTATGGTCTCACTAGTCTCTACTCCCAGTGTATGTGGTGTCCTATGGTCTTAGTCTCACTAGTCTCTACTCCCAGTGTATGTGGTGTCCTATGGTCTTAGTCTCACTAGTCTCTACTCCCAGTGTATGTGGTGTCCTATGGTCTCACTAGTCTCTACTCCCAGTGTATGTGGTGTCCTATGGTCTTAGTCTCACTAGTCTCTACTCCCAGTGTATGTGGTGTCCTATGGTCTCACTAGTCTCTACTCCCAGTGTATGTGGTGTCCTATGGTCTTAGTCTCACTAGTCTCTACTCCCAGTGTATGTGGTGTCCTATGGTCTCACTAGTCTCTACTCCCAGTGTATGTGGTGTCCTATGGTCTTAGTCTCACTAGTCTCTACTCCCAGTGTATGTGGTGTCCTATGGTCTTAGTCTCACTAGTCTCTACTCCCAGTGTATGTGGTGTCCTATGGTCTTAGTCTCACTAGTCTCTACTCCCAGTGTATGTGGTGTCCTATGGTCTTAGTCTCACTAGTCTCTACTCCCAGTGTATGTGGTGTCCTATGGTCTTAGTCTCACTAGTCTCTACTCCCAGTGTATGTGGTGTCCTATGGTCTTAGTCTCACTAGTCTCTACTCCCAGTGTATGTAGTGTCCTATGGTCTCACTAGTCTCTACTCCCCAGTGTATGTGGTGTCCTATGGTCTCACTAGTCTCTACTCCCAGTGTATGTGGTGTCCTATGGTCTTAGTCTCACTAGTCTCTACTCCCAGTGTATGTGGTGTCCTATGGTCTTAGTCTCACGAGTCTCTACTCCCAGTGTATGTGGTGTCCTATGGTCTTAGTCTCACTAGTCTCTACTCCCAGTGTATGTGGTGTCCTATGGTCTTAGTCTCACTAGTCTCTACTCCCAGTGTATGTGGTGTCCTATGGTCTTAGTCTCACTAGTCTCTACTCCCAGTGTATGTGGTGTCCTATGGTCTCACTAGTCTCTACTCCCAGTGTATGTGGTGTCCTATGGTCTCACTAGTCTCTACTCCCAGTGTATGTGGTGTCCTATGGTCTTAGTCATACTCTCACTAACTCTCATCTTTTCTCTGTCTCCCCTTCCGGAGGGCCTGAGGCTCTTGGACCGAGACTGAAGACACCCTGGCCCAATCCCACTCTATCTGCTACCTGCCTGGTTAATAGAGAGCATAAAAGCTTTGAAACAATGCCAGCACTGTGTAATCTAGACTAATTTACAGGCTAACTACAGTGAGTTGGATGAAGCTAGACCATGAGTAGTCTCTCTGTCTCTCTGCATGGGAAACATGTTTACAAAGATAAAGTGAAATAAACAATTTAAAATGACGAGTAAACATGACAAAAATGAAATTCTCTCTCTATTTGAGCAAAATAAGTAGTTTTGTTGTGATCACAAGAAAATCCTAACAATTTAATTAAAGAGCACCGAACAATCTGAATGTTCTATCTGAATGTAATATCATAATTACTTGACACATTGGAAAGAATTAACAACACAAACAGAGCAAACTATAATGCTATTTGGCCCTAATCAGAGAGTACACAGTGGCAGAATACCTGACCACTGTGACTGACCCAAAATGAAGGAAAGCTTTGACTGTATACAGACTCAGTGAGCATAGCCTTGCTATTGAGAGGCTGCCGTAGGCAGAACTGGCTCTCAAGAGAAGACAGGCTATGTGCACACTGCCCACAAAATGCGGTATAAACTGAGCTGCACTTCCTAACCTCCTGCCAAATGTATGACCATATTAGAGACACATATTTTCTTCAGATTACACAGACCCACAAAGAATTCGAAAACAAATCCAATTTTGATAAACTCCCATATCTATTGGGTGAAATACCAAAGTGTGCCATCACAGCAGCAAGATTTGCGACCTGTTGCCACAAGAAAAAGGCAACCAGTGAAGAACAAACACCATTGTAAATACAACCCATATTTATGTTGATTTATTTTCCCTTTTGTACTTTAAACAGAACAAACTGTTTTCTGTAAACTATATACTTACTTTCAATGATCGCCGTAATGGCATCAAGTCTATTGTCAATGAACATATTATCATCAGACTCCTGTTTAATTCTGCCTTCCAGAATCCACCTTTATTCACCTATAAAACGATCCAGAAATCTCTCCAACATATTGTTTAAATCAGATGTGTTCAGACAGAGAAAAGAGACATTCATAAAAGATGCTTCCCCTGTAGATCTTGTACCTCTTGTAGAACCATAAGGAAATGTTCTAACGTTGTCTGCCATCAGACTTCTAGGACCTATGAGATAAAGTCATGTATAACTTACACTACTAAAGGACTTATTTATACGTTATTGTTCTTGGAATAAGATTTATATCATCCATCACATAGAGGAGGTGACTATGACAACAAATTACTCCAAAGAGAAGCCAAGTGGATATATGCATTAGATTTTGTATCTCCACTGGTTTAAATGAAGAATTAGATTTCACCTCCTTCCTATAAGCCACATTTAGACTGTTATACAAGAACACTGTCCATATCAGATTTGACATACCGTTTATGAGTTGGCCCCACATATTTATGAACAGCTTTGCCTTATGTCCTTTGTGGTGGGCTATGTCATGAATTGATATGATGTATTTAGGTGAGCGGACACCAGGGGTGATTCATTTGGGAGTTGCCCTTCGTGCCCGATCCCATACCCTATAATTCTGTATTTCTTTGTGACTCATTTGTATACAGGTAGACCAGAAAAGCCACATCCCTGATTGGTAGACGAGTGGCAACCCTGATTAGAAGCACCTGCTGTTCTTTACAAATGCTGTTTTGAATTAAAATAAAACTGTACCTACACACTGAAGTAGGCAGTAAAGCCGAAACGTCTTTGTACGCTATCCCTGAGGCAGTGAAAATAATTAAAAACATTGAATCATGAAGTAAGCTTTATGCAACATCTTTTTGAGTGTGTACCCATTCCACCTCTTTGTTGATCTGAGTAAATGTACCAAACATAAAACTTCTGATATATCAAACATCAGAACAAAAAAGAGCAGGTGGCAGTGGAGGGATCATTCACATGATGTGAAAGGGATGCAGTATTCTGACACACAGGTAACAAGAAAATAGCCTGATGTGGACACCAATTCAGAGACATACTACGTCAAAGTGTCTAGGAGTCATCTATAGGTAATACCACATAACATGAGAAAGAGACACCTTGAGAGCATCATGCCAAACAGGAAGTGTAAAGAAGGTGCTTTCCTTCAAAGACGGGGAAGGAGAGGAGGGTCTCAGCTGAGCTCCAAGCATTCTGATATGTTCTGTCCAGATGTCCCTCAAACAGGCCTCTATGTGCCATCAACCAGACCACATACAATCTGTGTGTGATTTGTGAGGATGGCAGAGAGAGAGATCAATAATCACTGTTGAGCGTTCCATTTAAAAATGGTGTAATACTGTTTTCTAATCAGATTGTCTCAGCATGGTAGGGTACAGCAGGGTTAGAGAGAGATGCAAACTTACAGTTATGGGGAAAGGCTTTTTTCTTGTCATCAGGGTGTTGTAGGAGGAAGTAGTGTAGGACCTTGAGAGATTCTGGATAGGGCTGAGTGACTGGACTGTGTGAATGGTCTGGATAGGGCTGAGTGACTGGACTGTGAATGGTCTGGATAGGGCTGAGTGACTGGACTGTGTGAATGGTCTGGATAGGGCTGAGTGACTGGACTGTGTGAATGGTCTGGATAGGGCTGAGTGACTGGACTGTGAATGGTCTGGATAGGGCTGAGTGACTGGACTGTGTGAATGGTCTGGATAGGGCTGAGTGACTGGACTGTGTGAATGGTCTGGATAGGGCTGAGTGACTGGACTGTGTGAATGGTCTGGATAGGGCTGAGTGACTGGACTGTGAATGAGAGAGAGGGAGAGAGTGTGGGGGGAATAAGTAAATTAAGTAATATCAGACTTTCTCCGTATCATTGATCATCAGCTCCCCTGAAAGGTGGTACGAGGAAAAGTATTCAGACCCCTTGACATTTTCCACATTTTGTTACGTTACAACCTTATTCTAAAATTGATTAAATAAATAAAAATCCTAATCAATCTACACACAATACCCCAAAATGACAAAGTGAAAACAGGTTTTTAGAAAAACAGAAATACCATATTTACATAAGTATTCAGACCCTTTGCTCTGAGACTCGAAACTTGAGCTCAGGTGCATCCTGTTTCCATTGATCATCCTTGAGATGTTTTTGATTGGAGTCTACCTGTAGTAAATTCGATTGATTGGACATGATTTGGAAAGACACACCTGTCTATATAAGGTCCCACAGTTTACAGTGCATGTCAGAGCAAAAACCAAGCCATGAGGTCGAAGGAATTGTCCGTAGAGCTCAGAGACAGGGTTGTGTCGAGGCACAGATCTGGGGAGGTGACCAAAAAATATCTGCAGCATTGAAGGTCCCCAAGAACACAGTGGCCTCCATCATTCTTAAATGGAAGAAGTTTGGAACCACCAAGACTCTTCATAAAGCTGGCCGCCCGGCCAAACTTAGCAATCGGGGGAGAATGGCCTTGATCAGGGAGGTGACCAAGAACCCGATGGTCACTCTGACAGAGCTCCAGAGTTCCTCTGTGGAGATGGGAGAACCTTCCAGAAGGACAACCATCTCTGCAGCACTCCACCAAAATCAAATCAAATTGTATTGGTCACATACACATTTTTAGCAGATGTTATTGCGGGTGTAGCGAAATGCTTGTGTTCCTAGCTTCAACAGTGCAGTAGTATCTAACAATTCACAACAATACACACAAATCTAAAAGTAAAAGGGAATTAAGAAATATATAAATATTAGGACAAGCAATATCTGAGTGGCATTGACTAAAATTCAGTAGAGTACAGTATATACATATGAAATGAGTAAAACAGTATGTAAACATTATTAAAGTGACTAGTGTTCCATTTAATGTGACCAGTGATTCCATGTCTATGTAAATAGGGCAGCAGCTTCTAAGGTGCAGGGTTGAGTAGCCGGGTGGTAGCAGGCTAGTGATGGCTATTTAACAGTCTGATGGCCTTGAGATAGAATCTGTTTTTCAGTCTCTTGGTCCCAGAATTGATGCACCTGTACTGGCCTCACATTCTGGATGATAGTGGGGTGAACAGGCCGTGGCTCCGGTGGTTGATCTGCCTCTTTTTGGCCTTCCTGTGACATCGGGTGCTGTAGATGTCCTGGAGGGCAGGCACTGTGCCCCCGGTGATGCGTTGGGCAGACCGCACCACCCTCTGGAGAGCCTTGCGGTTGCAGGCGGTGCAGTTGCCCTACCAGGCGGTGATACAGCCTGACAGGATGCTCTCAATGGTGCATCTGTAAAAGTTTGTGAGGGTCTTAGGGGCCAAGCCACATTTCTTCAGCCTCCTGAGGTTGAAGAGGCGCTGTCACCACACTGTCTGTGTGGATGGACCATTTCAGATTGTCAGTGATGTGTACGCCGAGGAACTTTAAGCTTTTCACCTTCTCCACTGCGGTCCCTTCAATGTGAATAGGGGCGTGCTCTCTCTGTTGTCTGCTAAAGTCCACGATCAGCTCCTTCGTTTTGTTGACGTTGAGGCGTTGAAGCGTTTGTGGTAGAGTGGAAGAGTGGCCAGACGGAAGCCACTCCTAAGTAAAAGGCACATGACAGCCCGCTTGGAGTTTGCCAAAAGGCACCTAAAAGACTCTCAGACCATAAGAAACAAGATTCCCTGGGCTGATGAAACCAAGATTGAACTCTTTGACCTAAATACGTCTGGAGGAAACCTGGCACCATCCCTACAGTGAAGCATGGTGGTGGCAGCATCATGCTGTGAGGATGTTTTTCAGCGGCAGGGACTGGGAGACTAGTCAGGATCGAGGCAAAGATTAGCGGAGCAAAGTACAGAGATACTTGATGAAAACCTTCTCCAGAGCGCTCAGGACCTCAGACTGGGGCAAAGGTTCACCTTCCAACAGGACAACGACCCTAAGCACACAGCCAAGACAATGCAGGAGTGGCTTCGGGACAAGTCTCTGAATGTCCTTGAGTGGCCCAGACAGACTTCAAACATCTCTGGAGAGACCTGAAAATAGCTGTGCCGCGACGCTCCCCATCCAACCTGACAGAGTTTGAGAGGATCTGCAGAGATTAATGGAAGAAACTCCCCAAATACAGGTGTGCCAAGCTTGTAGCGTCATACCCAAGAAGACTCGAGGCTGTAATCGCTGCCAAAGGTGCTTCAACAAAGTACTGAGTAAAGGGTCTGAATACTTATGTAAATATTATGTTATTTTTTTTAAATATATACATTTAAAAACCTGTTTTTACTTCATCATTGTGTGGTATTGTGTGTAGATTTATGAGGGGAAAAAACAATTTTATCAATTTTAGAATTAGGCTGTAACGTAACAAAATGTGGAAAAAGTCAACGGGTCCGAATACTTTCCGAATGCACTGTATATAAATGTACAGTACCAGTCAAAAGTTGACACACCTACTCATTCAAGGGTTTTTCTTTATTTTTGACTATTTTCTAGAAGAAGGAGAGTGATGGAGTGCTGCATCAGATGACCTGGCCTCCACAATCCCCCGACCTCAACCCAATTGAGATGGTTTGGGATGAGTTGGTCCGCAGAGTGAAGGAAAAGCAGCCAACAAGTGCTCAGCATATGTGGGAACTCCTTCAAGACTGTTGGAAAATCATTCCAGGTGAAGCTGGTTGAGAGAATGCCAAGAGTGTGCAAAGCTGTCATCAAGGCAAAGGGTGGCTACTTTGAAGAATCTAAAATCTAAAATATATATTTTGATTTGTTTAACACTTTCTTGGTTACTACATAATTCCATATGTGTTATTTCACAGTTTTGATGTCTTCACTATTATTCTACAATGTAGAAAATAGTAAAAATAAAGAAAAACCCTTGAATGAGTAGGTGTGTCCAAACTTTTGACTGGAACTGTATGTCAACAGAAATGTATAACAATACATTCAGAAAAGTAGGCCAATTGTCATAACAATTGATGTAGTATCCTCAACATTATGCCTTTTCTACATCTGCCTTTCAGTAAGCAGGAAGGAATTATACCCACACCAATAAAAAGGCTGATTTTAACTTGCTGTATTTGCTGCTGTAACTGGATGAAGTTGATGATGATCTGCTCAGATGCCATACTGTGTCCTTCTCCTGTTTGCACATTCTGAACACACACACACACACCAGTGGAGGCTGCTGAGGGGAGGACGGCTCATAATAATGACTGGAACGACGCGAATGGAATGGCAAACACATGGAAACCATGTGATTGATGTATTTGATACCATTCCACCAATTCCGATCCAGCCATTACCACGAGCCAGTCCTCCCCAATTAAGGTGCCACCAACCTCCTGTGACACACCTACACTTTACTCATTTAGCAGACGCTCTTATCCAGAGCGACTTAAAGTAGTGAGTGCATACATTTTCATACTTTTTTTAAATACTGGCCCCCTGTGGGATTCGAACCCACAACCCTGGCGTAGCAAGCGCCATGCTCTACCAACTGAGCTACAGAGGGGCCAAATACACAATATCAGCATTGACTGTAGCTTAACTGGATATTGTTGTATTGACTGTGTAAGAAATACCTATGCAAAGGGCCAGATAGGTAACCATTTACAGGAACTGCAGTTCATTATTTACCTACTCAGTCAATAAGCACCAGCCAGACAGAAGATCTAGCTAAGTTAGCAACAGAAAGTAATGTAGAAATCCCACCTTTATGCAGAAGGTACCTATAGCCAGGCCGCTTCATCTTGTAGCAGGTTGAGGGACTAACATTAACTTACTTCCACTAGCTACTTACTACTAGCTAGCATGAGGGACTAACTTACTTCCACTAGCTACTTACTACTAGCTAGCATGAGGGACTAACTTACTTCCACTAGCTAGCATGACTATAGCCAGTAGCCAGGTATGACTAGCCAGCTTGCTAACTAGTCAGCAGTAACGTTAGCCGGCTAATGCTAGCTAGCCAGGTAATGCAAGCCAACTTTGTTCAGTTGTTGTTGAGTTCGTTCTATTGGCATAGTAACTTCATCATGAATTAAGCATCTTAGTTAACATTACTATTTTTTATCTTCCTGTCACACAAATGTCTAATACTTTCTCTATGCTGCCGACACTGCAGCTAAACCCAGACTGTAAACATACACGCTATGCGTCATTAATATTATATTAGGGGGCGTGTACTTCCAGTTATGCCCAATGTGGAAACCATAAACGGAGAAAACGAGTTGATATCCAATTTTAGTCTTGATTTTCAACTAGGAAAATTACAAAACGATTCATTTCCTCTTGTTTGGCATTTTTGAGATTAAAGGAAATATGTATTATACATAAACACACTGACCCAAACGGCACTTCACTCATGGAATGACCCAATACATCATCTATCTTGAGTGTGCCGTCTTTAGCCAACTCTCTTGCTATCTCTCTCAGAATGACCTTCTTGATCCAAACTAGTCAGGTTTCAAGACTGGTCATTCAACTGAGACTGCTCTTCTCTGTGTCACGGAGGCTCTCCGCACTGCTAAAGCTAACTCTCTCTCCTCTGCTCTTAACCTTCTAGACCTGTCTGCTGCCTTTGATACTGTGAACCATCAGATCCTCCTCTCCACCCTCTCCGAGTTGGGCATCTCCGGCGCGGCTCACTCTTGGATTGCGTCCTACCTGACCGGTCGCTCCTACCAAGTGGCGTGGCGAGAATCTGTCTCCGCACCACGTGCTCTCACCACTAGTGTCCCCCAGGGCTCAGTTCTAGGCCCTCTCCTATTCTCGCTATACACCAAGTCACTTGGCTCTGTCATATCCTCACATGGCCTCTCCTATCATTGCTACGCGGACGACACATAACTAATCTTCTCCTTTCCCCCTTCTGATAACCAGGTGGCGAATTGCATCTCTGCATGTCTGGCAGACATATCAGTGTGGATGACAGATCATCACCTCAAGCTGAACCTCGGCAAGACGGAGCTGCTCTTCCTCCCGGGGAAGGACTGCCCGTTCCATGATCTCGCCATCACGGTTGACAACTCTGTTGTGTCCTCCTCCCAGAGTGCAAAGAGCCTTGGTGTGACCCTGGACAACACCCTGTCGTTCTCCGCTAACATCTAGGCGGTGACCCGATCCTGTAGGTTCATGCTCTACAACATTCGGAGAGTACGACCCTGCCTTACACAGGAAGCGGCACAGGTCCTAATCCAGGCACTTGTCATCTCCCGTCTGGATTACTGCAACTCGCTGTTGGCTGGGCTCCCTGCCTGTGCCATTAAACCCCTACAACTCATCCAGAATGCCGCAGCCCGTCTGGTGTTCAACCTTCCCAAGTTCTCTCACGTCACCCCGCTCCTCCGCACACTACACTGGCTTCCAGTTGAAGCTCGCATCTGCAACAAGACCATGGTGCTTGCCTACGGAGCTGTGAGGGGAACGACACCTCCGTACCTTCAGGCTCTGATCAGACCCTACACCCAAACGAGGGCATTGCGTTCATCCACCTCTGGCCTGCTGGCCCCCCTACCTCTGCGGAAGCACAGTTCCCGCTCAGCCCAGTCAAAACTGTTCGCTGCTCTGGCACCCCAATAGTGGAACAAGCTCCCTCACGACGACACCAGGACAGCGGAGTCACTCACCACCTTCCGGAGACACTTGAAACCCCACCTCTGTAAGGAATACCTGGGATTGGATAAAGTCATCCTTCTACCCCCCCTTACCCCACCCCAATGAGAAGAAAAAATAATACATATTGTAAAGTGGTTATCCCACTGGCTATAAGGTGAATGCACCAATTTGTAAGTCGCTCTGGATGAGAGCGTCTGCTAAATGACGTAAATGTAATGTAAATGTATCTATTCACTTTTTATTCAAATATTGAAATACCCAAAGTTGTTGCAAAACAAAATAATTGTTTGAATGTGTCTGTTTGTATTATGATTGTATTATTTCATTTTCATTGTGGTTCATCTGGTACAGTACTATGAATATTGAATATTGCACTTAATCTTTTAGTCAATTGTAAGGTCCTCTTACTGGTTTTTAAACCATTATCTAAAGCAGGGGTCCTCAAACTCTTTGGGTCTGGGGACCCCTTTTGTGATAGCAAATTCACCAGGGACTCCCTCATATTCAGAACACAACTGCAGTGAGATTTAAAAAAAAAAAAATAGTATACAAGGAGTTTTACTATGATTTAGGCAGTGCACTGCCGGACAAACCAAGTCTCGGCCCTGAGAAAGAACATTTTGCAGGCCCACGTTGCCCAGGGTTAAGAACAGAAATTGGAGATTAATAATATTACATTGTATTGTATTACACCCTCTAAACTTATTCCACTGATCACTTCGGCAAAATTCTTTTAATCTGTTGTTGTTGGTAATATTCATTTTAAAAAATGTCTATTTTATTTTACATATTTTGACATCTGGCCGCGGACCCCCTGCAGTACCTCCGTACACCCCACTTAGAGAACCCCTGATCTAAAGGACTGCCTCTCTGATATGCCTGGTTGGGCCCTCAAGATTGATAGATTTTCTCGGACGCCAGGCTTTATAATATACCCAGGTGAATCGCATGAAAAGTGGTGATGCAGTTTACACTCCCAAATTGTCACGCCCTGGCTCTGGGGACAATATTATGTTGAGCCAGGGTGTGTAATTCTATGTTGGTATTTCTATGTTGGCATGAGTGACTCCCAATCAGAGGAAACGAGTGTCAGCTGGTTGTCTCTGATTGGGAGCCATATTTAACTGTCTGTCTTTCACTTTGTGTTTGTGGTTTCTTGTTCGTGTTGGTTTGTGTTTAAACCGTAGACGTCACGTTTTCGTTTGTTGTTTTGATCGTGTGATCATTAAATAAATATAAATATGTTCACCTTCAACGCTGCGCATTGGTCTCTCCCTGACGATCGTGACAGAAGAAACCACCAAGATGTGATCAAGCAGCGTGTCCAGGAGCCATCGCCAGGGAGATCCCTAACAGATCTCCTTCGCCTCCTCGACTGGGTCAAGCCGAGTGAGGAAGAGAAGGGCTTGACGTTGTGGCAGAAGGGCGAAAGGCTGGCGAGGGACATGGAGACCTGGTCCACGGGTAGGAGAGACGCCCAGAAATTTTTTAGGGGGGGGCTAACGCCGTGGACGACGGGCCAGCAGGAGACCGCGGCAGAGCGGCCCAGCGGATTGGCAGAGGAGGCCGCCAGGTTACGGGGGCCACTGGTCGAAGAGGGGTGGAAGATATAGAGGCACGGCGAGAGGTACTGGCGTGTGTTGCCAGTCCGGTCCGGCCTGTTCCTGATCCCCACGTAGGGCCAGTGGTGTGTGTTCCCAGTACGGTCCGGCCTGTTCCTGCCACTCGCACCAAGTCTACGGTGCGCATCGCCAGCTCGGCCCGGCCCATTCCTGCTCACCGCACCAAGTCTGTGGTGCGCGTCGTCAGCCCGGTCCGGCCAGTTGCTACTCCACGCACCAAGTCTGTGGTGCGCGTCGCCAGCCCAGTCCGGACCATTCCTGCTCCCCGCACCAAGTCTGTGGTGCGTTTCGTCAGCCCGGCTCGGCCCGTTCCTCCTCCACGCACCAAGCCAGGGGTGCGCATCGTCAGCCCGGTCCGGCCAGTTGCTACTCCACGCACCAAGCCAGGGGTGCGCATCGTCAGCCCGGTCCGGTCCATTCCTGCTCCACGCACCAAGCCAGGGGTGCGTATCGTCAGCCCGGTCCGGCCAGTTGCTACTCCACGCACCAAGCCAGGGGTGCGCATCGTCAGCCCGGTCCGGTCCGTTCCTGCTCCACGCACCAAGACAGGGGTGCGTGTCGTCAGTCCGGCTCCGGCCAGCGGGGCCAGACCGGACCAGGGGTACTTTGGGGGGTTGGAGAGGGAGTGGGGATCAGGCCCGGAGCCGGATCCGCCGCCAAGGTGGAGTGCCCACCCGGTCCCTCCCCTGTGGGATTTAGTTGGCGCGGTCGGAGTCCGCACCTTTAGGGGGGGGTACTGTCACGCCCTGGCTCTGGGGACAATGTTATGTTGAGCCAGGGTGTGTAATTCTATGTTGGTATTTCTATGTTGGCCTGAGTGACTCCCAATCAGAGGCAACGAGTGTCAGCTGGTTGTCTCTGATTGGGAGCCATATTTAACTGTCTGTCTTTCACTTTGTGTTTGTGGTTTCTTGTTCGTGTTGGTTTGTGTTTAAACCGTAGACGTCACGTTTTCGTTTGTTGTTTTGATCGTGTGATCATTAAATAAATATAAATATGTTCACCTTCAACGCTGTGCATTGGTCTCTCCCTGACGATCGTGACACAAATTCTGGAATGCCCAGCCCTACCACGCAATATCAGGGAGGCAAAAACTGTTAACTCTTTTTAACACCAGATAATGACTCACCTTTTTAGTTTTTAATTATCTGGCTGCTTTTGTCTTCTTTTAATATCCTATTTCTATTATTGTGTTTGTCCTCATTGGTGTCATTCTGTGATTTATTGTTTACCATGTTCACTTTTAATCAATTCGTATTATTATTTTATTATGAACAGCACCTTGAGTTGCGGTCTCTGTATGACATGTGCTATATAAATAAAGTATTGGTTATTATAATAAAATAAAACACTGAAATAAAATGAACAAATACATGGATATACATTAATTATATCATGAACTCATTCTATAATACATTTGTTTAAAACATGAATGTACCATTTCCTCCTGAGCCTGGTATAAAAGTAAGATATATGATATATGTTCATTTTAGGGAGGAGGGATACGGATGTTTAGTAAACTTGCTTTATCTATACAGCTGCTGCAAGGCCTCGAGAAAGTGGAGTTGGAATGATTTCATCAATTCAGTAGCTTTAATTCAATGAAGAATGTGAATTATGAACTGAAAAATCCTCTTTGAAAATAGATGACAGTTGTCAATTCTTTAATTGTAATTAGGGGTCCTTCCATTATGGCAACTTAACGTATATTGCGCAGGCCTATCATTGGCTACAACATTCGTCTTGTAAAGCCTAACATAGGTCTAGTCCTATTGACAGTCGATCTATGACTGCTATAAAATGCCTGCTAGACGAGTGCAACAGGAAGCCAACTGAGGATGAGACCCCACCTTATTATGTGCTGTGTGAAAGTGAAACTAAAAAATAGGCTCCGACATTTTGTACAGGATAGAGACATTTCACTTTGACTGCAGCTCATATCCTCCATTGATGTCTGTAAATACAGAATCGATCCAGGATCCTATTTGCATGTACCAATTGCGATTTTAGCATGTAAATCTTGGTGGGGCAAACAAACAAACAAAATTATGCATGCCAGCAAAGCCACAAAACAACACAAAACAATACATTCATTGCACTATAACAGTGACAAACGGTGCCCACAAACTGTTAGGGCCTACATAAAGCTGTCCCAACAGCAGAGATTTATTTTCAGCACAATGGAGTGAATCCTTACCACTGCTACACCTGGCTATCAGAGGAGCCTTGTCTGGCAGCGAAACAGTTCATTCAGCCTCATGTACTGCCTTTTTAAAAAACATAGCTGATATGGCTGACTTGCTTAAACAAATGTGGTTTGTACTGACAATTGAGATGTACCAACTATGGCATAAGGGAACAATGAGCGGATAAGAGGCACGTGGGCTACTAACAGCTTACTTGAACAAGAAATAAGAAGGTGGCGCGGCAGTCCTTCTTAGGGGCAAATTTTGTCATGAAACTTTGTCATCAAAGTCTGGCATTCTCTGGATATATGGTGCTTTGATGACAACTGGGAACTCGTAAAAAAACAAGGTTGAATCATGATGTCAGTGATCTTCAGGACGGAGCTCTAGGAAGAGGCCTGAGTTTCCGACTTGGAAATCCCAGTTGGATGACCTTCAAAACATATTTGTTGTTGAGGTTGTGTCCCTGAATGAGAATCGATCCAGGATCCTATTTGCATGTACCAATTTACATAAATGTTTTATGGCACCAGGTTATAGGAATATAGTCTAGCCTACTCTTTGTCATGTGGTATATTTGACATTAAAGCCGTCTTTGGATCAACGGCGTGACAAGTATTCAGAACATGTTGCAGTAAATAATTGTTTACTGAAATTAGCTAAAACATTTCTGCTCTTATGACCGGACAGTTTCATTATTTGGCAACTTGGTTGTGACAAAGAAAACAGAGTAACACTCGTGACCATTTCTATTGGATTCAACATCTGTCGACCGCAGCTAAAGTTTTGTTTTATTTGTTTCTTGAAGACAGACGGTGCACGCACACTCATTGAATATCAGACTTTACCTTCTATACCCTGTAAGTAAAAAGTTACATTTTAAATTATATCAAGCTTAGCCTAAAGACATAGGCGTTAAGTTTATATGTCAAGCTTTAGGCCTAACTCCACACACAGAGATGCATACAAAGCTCTCCCTCACCCTCCATTTGGCAAATCTGACCATAATTATATCTTCCTGATTCCTGCTTAAAAGCAAAAACTAAAGCAGGAAGTACCAGTGACTCGCTCAATACGGAAGTGGTCAGATGACGCGGGTGCTACGCTACAGGACTATTTTGCTAGCACAGACTGGAATATGTTCCGGGATTCATCCAATGGCATTGAGGAGTATACCACCTCAGGTACCGGCTTCATCAATAAGTGCATCGACGACGTCGTTCGCACAGTGACCGTACGTACATATCCCAACCAGAAGCCATGGATTACAGGCAACATCTGCACCGAGCTAAAGGCTAAAGCTGTCGCTTTCAAGGAGCGGGACAAATCCCACTATGCCCTCCGATGAACCATCAAACAGGCAAAGCTTCAATACAGGACTAAGACTAAATGCTAATACACTGGCTCTGATGCTCGTTGGATGTGGCAGGGCTTGCAAACTATTACGGACTACAAAGGGAAACCCAGCCGCGAGCTGCCCAGTATCGCGAGCCAACCAGATGGGCTAAATGCTGAGAGCACCAGCTATTCCGGACGACTGTGTGATCACGCTCTCCGTAGCCGATGTGAGCAAGACCTTTAAACATGTCAACATTAAGACAGATTACCAGGACGTGTACTCAGAGCATGCGCAGAGACATCCAAGTCTGTAATACATACATGTTTCAAGCAGACCACCATAGTCCCTGTGCCCAAGAAAGCGAAGGTAACCTGCCTAAATGACTACCCAGTAGCCATGAAGTGATTTGAAAGGCTTGTCATGACTCACATCAACACCATCATGCCGGAAACCCTAGACCCACTCCAATTCGCATACCGCCCCAACAGATCCACAGATGACGCAATCTCAATCGCACTCCACACTGCCCTTTCCCACCTGGACAAAAGGAACACCTATGTGAGAATGCTGTTCATTGACTACAGCTCAGCGTTCAACACCATAGTGCCCACAAAGCTCATCACTAAGCTAAGGACCCTGGGACTAAACACCTCCCTCTGCAAATAGATCCTGGACTTCCTGACGGGCCGCCCCCAGGTGGTAAGGGTAGTCAACAACATTTACATTTACATTTTAGTCATTTAGCAGACGCTCTTATCCAGAGCGACTTACAGTTAGTGAATACATTTTTTTTTTTTTTTTATACTGGCCCCCCGTGGGAATCGAACCCGCAACCCTGGCGTTGCAAACGCCATGCTCAATCAACTGAGCTACATCCCTGCCGGCCATTCCCTCCCCTACCCTGGACGACGCTGGGCCAATTGTGCGCCGCCCATGAGTCTCCTGGTTGCGGCCGGCTGCGACAGAGCCTGGATTCGAACCAGGATCTCTAGTGACACAGTTAGCACTGCGATGCAGTGCCTTAGACCACTGATCCTCAACACGGGGGCCCCTCAGGGGTGCGTGCTTAGTCCCCTCCTATACTCCTTGTTCACTCACGACTGCGTGGCCAAACACGACTCCAACACCATCATTACGTTTGCTGACGACACAACAGTGGTAGGCCTGATCACCGACAACGACGAGACAGCCTATAGGGAGGAGGTGTGAGAGTTCCCAACAACCTCTCCCTCAACGTGAACAAGACAAAGGAGCTGATCGTGGACTACAGGAAAAGGAGGGCCGAACACGCCCCATTCACATCGACGGGGTTGTAGTGGAGCGGGTTGAGAGCTTCAAGTTCCTTGGTGTCCACATGACCAACAAACTATCATGGTCCAAGACAGTCGACAAGAAGGGCACGACAACGCCTTTTCCACCTAAGGAGAATTAAAAGATTTTGGCATGGGTCCTCAGATCCTCAAAAAGTCATACAGCTGCACCATCGAGAGCATCCTGACGGTTGCATCACCAGGTATGGCAACTGCTCAGCCTCCGACCGCAAGGCACTACAGAGGGTAGTGCATACGGCCCAGTACATCACTGGGGCCAAGCTTCCTGCCATCCAGGACCTCTATACCAGGCGGTGTCAAAGGAAGGCCCAAAAAATTGTCAAAGACTCCAGTCACCCTAGTCATAGACTGTTTTCTCTGCTACCGCATGGCAAGCGGTACTGGAGAGCCAAATTTAGGTCCAAAAGGCTCCTTAACAGCTTCTACCACCAAGCCTGCTGAACAATTAATCAAATGGCCACCCCGGACCATTTACATTGTCTTTGGCCTGGTTTGCTAACTACCTCTCTCAAAGAGTGCAGTGTATAAAGTCAGAACATCTGCTGTCTCAGCCACTGCCTGTCACCAAGGGAGTACCCCAAGGCTCGATCCTAGGCCCCACGCTCTTCTCAATTTACATCAACAACATAGCTCAGGCAGTAGGAAGCGCTCTCATCCATTTATATGCAGATGATACAGTCTTATACTCAGCTGGCCCCTCCCCGGTTTTTGTGTTAAACGCTCTACAACAAAGCTTTCTTAGTGTCCAACAAGCTTTCTCTGCCCTTAACCTTGTTCTGAACACCTCATAAACAAAGGTAATGTGGTTTGGTAAGAAGGATGCCCCTCTCCCCACTTTGTAACATAATATTACGACCTTAGTCCATTATGGCAACTTAACGTAGGCTATATAGCTCAGGCCTATAATTGGCTACAACATTCGTTTTATAAAGCCTAACATAAGTCTAGTCCTATTGTAAATGACAGTCGATCTATGACTGCTATAAAATGCCTGCTAGACGAGTGCAACAGGAAGCCAACTGAGTGTGCTGTGTGAAAGTGAAACTAAAAAATAGGCTCCGACATTTTGTACAGGATAGAGACATTTCACTTTGACTGCAGCTCATATCCTCCATTGATGTCTGTAAATACAGAATCGATACAGGATCCTATTTGCATGTACCAATTTACATGAATGTCTTATGGCACCA
The DNA here is from genome assembly GCA_036851935.1 of Coregonus suidteri. Lineage (NCBI taxonomy): Eukaryota > Metazoa > Chordata > Actinopteri > Salmoniformes > Salmonidae > Coregonus > Coregonus suidteri. The sequence continues at coordinate 96,574 of JAGTTL010000113.1, forward strand.
GGTTATAGGAATATTTTATTTATTTATTTATTTAACCTTTATTTAACCAGGTAAGCCAGTTGAGAACAAGTTCTCATTTACAACTGCGACCTGGCCAAGATAAAGCAAAGTAGTGCGATAAAAACAACAACACAGAGTTACATATGGGGTAAAAAAACATAAAGTCAAAAAAATACAACAGAAAATATACAGTGGGGAAAAAAAGTATTTAGTCAGCCACCAATTGTGCAAGTTCTCCCACTTAAAAAGATGAGAGAGGCCTGTAATTTTCATCATAGGTACACGTCAACTATGACAGACAAATTGAGGAAAAAAAATCCAGAATATCACATTGTATGATTTTTTATGAATTCATTTGCAAATGATGGTGGAAAATAAGTATTTGGTCACCTACAAACAAGCAAGATTTCTGGCTCTCACAGACCTGTAACTTCTTCTTTAAGAGGCTCCTCTGTCCTCCACTCGTTACCTGTATTAATGGCACCTGTTTGAACTTGTTATCAGTATAAAAGACACCTATCCACAACCTCAAACAGTCACACTCCAAACTCCACTATGGCCAAGACCAAAGAGCTGTCAAAGGACACCAGAAACAAAATTGTAGACCTGCACCAGGCTGGGAAGACTGAATCTGCAATAGGTAAGCAGCTTGGTTTGAAGAAATCAACTGTGGGAGCAATTATTAGGAAATGGAAGACATACAAGGCCACTGATAATCTCCCTCGATCTGGGGCTCCACGCAAGATCTCACCCCGTGGGGTCAAAATGATCACAAGAACGGAGATAAAAAATCCCAGAACCACACGGGGGGACCTAGTGAATGACCTGCAGAGAGCTGGGACCAAAGTAACAAAGCCTACCATCAGTAACACACTACGCCGCCAGGGACTCAAATCCTGCAGCGCCAGACGTGTCCCCCTGCTTAAGCCAGTACATGTCCAGGCCCGTCTGAAGTTTGCTAGAGTGCATTTGGATGATCCAGAAGAGGATTGGGAGAATGTCATATGGTCAGATGAAACCAAAATATAACTTATTGGTAAAAACTCAACTCGTCATGTTTGGAGGACAAAGAATGCTGAGTTGCATCCAAAGAACACCATACCTACTGTGAAGCATGAGAGTGGAAACATCATGCTTTTGGGCTGTTTTTCTGCAAAGGGACCAGGACGACTGATCCGTATAAAGGAAAGAATGAATGGGGCCATGTATCGTGAGATTTTGAGTGAAAACCTCCTTCCATCAGCAAGGGCATTGAAGATGAAACGTGGCTGGGTCTTTCAGCATGACAATGATCCCAAACACACCGCCCGGGCAATGAAGGAGTGGCTTCGTAAGAAGCATTTCAAGGTCCTGGAGTGGCCTAGCCAGTCTCCAGATCTCAACCCCATAGAAAATCTTTCGAGGGAGTTGAAAGTCCGTGTTGCCCAGCGACAGCCCCAAAACATCACTGCTCTAGAGGAGATCTGCATGGAGGAATGGGCCAAAATACCAGCAACAGTGTGTGAAAACCTTGGGAAGACTTACAGAAAACGTTTGACCTGTGTCATTGCCAACAAAGGGTATATAACAAAGTATTGAGAAACTTTTGTTATTGACCAAATACTTATTTTCCACCCTAATTTGCAATTAAATTCATAAAAAATCCTACAATGTGATTTTCTGGAAAAAAAATTCTCATTTTGTCTGTCATAGTTGACGTGTACCTATGATGAAAATTAAAGGCCTCTCTCATATTTTTAAGTGGGAGAACTTCCACAATTGGTGGCTGACTAAATACTTTTTTTCCCCACTGTATATACAGTGTGTGCAAATGTAGCAAGTTATGGAGGTAAGGCAATAAATAAGCTATAGTGCAAAAATAATTACAATTAGTATTAACACTGGAATGCTAGATGTGCAAGAGATGATGTGCAAATAGAGATATTGGGGTGCAAAAGAGCAAAATAAATAACAATATAGGGATGAGGTAGTTGGGTAAGCTAATTTCAGATGGGCTGTGTACAGGTGCAGTGATCGGTACAGTGCTCTGACAACTGATGCTTAAAGTTAGTGAGGGAGATAAGAGTCTCCAGCTTCAGAGATTTTTGCAATTTGTTCCAGTCATTGGCAGCAGAGAACTGGAAGGAATGGCGGCCAAAGGGGGTGTTGGCTTTGGGGATGACCAGTGAGATATACCTGCTGGAGCGCAGACTACGGGTGGGTGCTGCTATGGTGACCAATGAGCTAAGATAAGGCGGGATTTGCCTAGCAGTGATTTATAGATGGCCTGGAGCCAGTGGGTTTGACGACGAACATGTAGTGAGGACCAGCCAACAAGAGCGTACAGGTCACAGTGGTGGGTAGTGTATGGGGCTTTGGAGACAAAACGGATGGCACTGTGATAGACTACATCCAATTTGCTGAGTAGAGTGTTGGAGGCTATTTTGTAAATGACATCGCCGAAGTCAAGGATCGGTAGGATAGTCAGTTTTACGAGGGCATGTTTGGCAGCATGAATGAAGGAGGCTTTGTTGCGAAATAGGAAGCCGATTCTAGATTTAACTTTGGATTGGAGATTCTAATGTGAGTCTGGAAGGAGAGTTTACAGTCTAACCAGACACCTAGGTATTTGTAGTTGTCCACATACTCTAGGTCAGACCCGTCGAGAGTAGTGATTCTAGTCGGGTGGGCGGGTGCCAGCAGCGTTCGATTGAAGAGCATGCATTTAGTTTTACTAGTGTGTTTAAGAGCAGTTGGAGGCTACTGAAGGAGTGTTGTATGGCATTGAAGCTCGTTTGGAGGTTTGTTAACACAGTGTCCAATGAAGGGCCAGATGTATACAAAATGGTATCGTCTGCGTAGAGGTGGATCTGAGAGTCACCAGCAGCAAGAGCGACATCATTGATATACACGGAGAAAAGAGTCGGCCCAAGATTGAACCCCTGTGGCACCCCCATAGAGGCTGCCATAGGTCCAGACAACAGGCCCTCCGATTTGACACATTGAACTCTATCTGAGAAGTAGTTGGTGAACCAGGCGAGGCAGTCATTTGAGAAACCAAGGCTATTTAGTCTGCCAATAAGAATGCGGTGGTTGACAGAGTCGAAAGCCTTGGCCAGGTCGATGAAGACGGCTGCACAGTACTGTCTATTATCGATCGCGGTTATAATATCGTTTAGGACCTTGAGCGTGGCTGAAGTGCACCCATGACCAGCTCGGAAACCGGATTGCATAGCGGAGAAGGTACGGTGGGATTCGAAATGGTCGGTGATCTGTTTGTTAACTTGGCTTTCAAATACTTTCGAAAGGCAGGGCAGGATGGATATATAGTCTAGCCTACTCTTTGTCAGGTGGAATATTTGAGGTTACAGCCATCTTTGGATCAACAGCGTGACAAGTATTCAGAACATGTTGCAGTAAATAATTATTTACTGAAATTACCGAATACGTTAGTTGTTTCTTGAAGACAGACGACGCACTCACAATTATTAAACTCTATCGGACTTTACTTTCTATACCCTGTAAGTAAAAAGTTACATTTCAAATTGTATCAAGCTTAGTTTAAAGACTTATGTCTTTAGTTTATATGTCAAGCTTTAGGCCTAATAGAATGGCCAGAATCTTGATCATGTAATTATCTTTGCCAAAGGCGCTATCGTATCTGAAGATTATGCCTTTGTTAAATGTTTTTCATGACGAAATGGAATGTTGGTTGTTAGTATAATGTAACATATAATAGACAGGAAGTGTATTGTAAACTGGCCAGCAGAGGGAGCCATCTTGTTGCATTGGTTATAAATAGGGGTACACGAAGAAGATAGGTCAGAGCAGACATGAAAATTGGACGACACTGCTCTCCGGACAAACGCGTGTCTGTGAATTTATGCTGTAACCTCGTGGTATGAATAAAAACTTCTGACACGATGCAGCATAACGGACTTTTTGTTCATCAGCAATATTACCACCATTCATCATATACGACATAATGGCGCCCCAACGTGGGGCATGGGTTTGCGTCTCCTCTTTGTTTCAGTCAACCGCCGGCCTAACTCTCTCTGAAGCATGGCCGAAAAAGGGTGAGTGTGTTCTTACCGCTTCGGAGTTTGTTAGATTGGATATGACTTGTGTACATTGAGGGGATGTTCCATATGACCTGGCCTCAGGTGGTGTTTGTTGCTGGTCGACTGAAGTCTGCTAAATTTATTTCATCGGAAACGACAGTTAATTGGAATTTAGAGCATTAAACGGTAGGATTTAAGTATTGAACGTGTATAATTCATTGGTAACGGGTGACAATGGGTTAGTAGAGAATAAAGGTTGGAAGACGTCTGCATAATTAGGGCACCGGGGAATCTGGAAAAGCCCTCGAATCGAGGCGATTCATAGGAATGGGCCATAAAATCCTTGCAACGCGTTATGTGGTGTATGGTTAATTCAGGGAATTATTAAGCTGGATGGATTATATGTATGTTATATACTCATCGTATGGTTGACGAACTATAATGCTTGGGGTAACCTCTCTATGATTATCCAGAACTTACGGCAACACAAAGTTAGAAGGAGATATTATTGATAATCATGGAAAATGATTGGGCCACGGTGCGGGGTGTTCATTTGTATAGCTAGTAGGCTACACTTAGCTGGAGGTTGGTGTTAAGGCTGGATTGTTTCAGGCCACGTGGTGCCTCGTTGCTAAGGCTTGATTGTATGGTTCGGGTCACGTGGTACATCGTGGTGAAATGCTAAATGCTAAGGCTTGAGGCTAAAGGCTAATTTTTTTGTGTGAATCATGCTACATCATGGTGGCTGAGGTGGAGGCTAGTGTTAATTGTGTTTTGTGTCACGATGTACCGTAGGCTAAGCTAGCTGCTAAGGTTGAATGCTAATTGTGTTGCGTGCTACATGCTAATGGATATCCTTAGAGATTCCATTGCGATGGATTAAAGTCTCTTAAATTTGTCACTGTCTGTAAGTCAGGTTGTATGTTTTTGTGAGCGCTGTTTAAATGTTGTTGGACTATAAGGGGGAAATGGAAAGTTACAGCGGGCTGTTATTCTTTCTGTTTGGGGAGAGAGAAGAGAGAATCTTTCTTCCACGGTGAAAAGTATTTTTGAATGGTTGTGCGCATGCGTTTAATTTTGCGACACTACACTACAGAAACGGGGAGTTTATGACACGAGATTATGACACGTTTTGGTTTACGGCACTAAATCTTCGACATGCGGTCGTGCTGAGGCGACGGAACAAAATGGTGGGCAGTACGGTCATGTGATTGTTTCAGGCTTCTTTTCAGGGGTAAGGGCTACCGGAAAAGGTGAACACGACTCTTTTAAAATTATTAAAGTAACTGTTATGTGAACGTTAAACTATTTGGCGAGATGTAGTACATTTATAGATCAAATATATGTTGACGGAGTATAATTAATTAAAATAAGACTATTAAAATTAAATGAAATGGTTTGGAGCGATCTATTTAGTAAATGATATTTGCGCATGCGTGGGATTCTGCAAAACAACACATTGGTTAAACTGCAGACAGAGGAACACAGACGACGGAACAAATAGGCACAGGGAGAGTTTAACACGAGTATTCTAGTTTAAAGATTGGTTAAAGATGAAACTTGTTTTGTAGCCTATTGAATTTATAAATTAGATATATGGTAGCGGATTATAATACATTTAATTAAATAATTACATAACGGATTAAAATAAAATAAAAAGGTTTTTGGGCGATCTATAATTAGTCCTGAGTTAAGTCTTACAGTGAATCATGTAGAACAAACGAATATTGAATGGTTGGAAATACTCAGTGACTGCATTAACGACTAAAATGTTATGTTGTGTCTTTGTTCTTCTGTCATATGAGAGGAACGCTAAGTGGGAGGAGCGAGGAGATACAGGAAGTGATCACGTCACGTGGCAGAGATCAAGTCAAAAAAAAGGTTTTTGGTACTGATTATGGTTACAAAATCTTTCCCTAACAGGATATGTGATGTTATGACGATTTTACAAGGGGCTTGGCAAATTCTATTTCAATAAAAGTTACATTTTGGAAGCTATGTGCATCACTGGGCTGGATTGCAGTTCGATTGGAAATCAGGTACTGACATTATTCTTTAAATTTATGATAATTAGGGGTTATAGAGCAAGGGGTTAAAGGCTTTTTTAGGGTATTTTAGTCTGAAGATGAATAACTTGCATTTACTTGCATTTGATGGGTTGTGGTAATATACTCAACACTAATTGATAAATTGGTGATATAGGAATAAAAAATTGGTTTTAAATTATTCATAATTTTTAATTGAGTTTTTTAATGGGTTTTTATTTTTAATTAAAGGGTTTTTGAATAAGACATTTAATTGAATGTTTTTAATATTCATATTTTATTTTTTATTTAAATTTTTTTGGGAGGAGGAAAAAAAAAAAAATTTTTTTTTTTTTTTTTTTTTTTTTTTTAATTTTTTTTATTTTTTTTGAAGGTTGTTAGGGTTATATTAATAATTTAAGGGGGAAGCCTATATAACTTATACAGTCTAGAATAAGATAGTTCACAATAAAGGAATATAAAAGGGTGTTACAATGGGGAAAAAGATATCAGGACTATGAGAGTCATTTCACGGGTGGAAATAGGGGTAATCCTTTAATTAAAGTGTTGCTAGGTTATCCGGCAAGTGAAACAAAAGTTACCCTTCATTCTCAAACAAAAATTGATAAAAAATATGTCAGCGATAAGATAGGTTTAAAAAGTAGAGCTTAGGGATGTTTATTCTCAGCTTACAATGATCATCTAGCAGGGTGATTATGGCATCAGAGATGAAGATGAATACGAGCAGAAACAACGATGAAGATGAATTCAGAAGACTGAAGAAAATGGGATGTCTGGGAACTTAAGGAGATGAGGAGGATGAAGATGAGTGATTGAGAGAGGTCATGGGTGGATATGACTCTGATCAGAAGGAAGTGGCAAGAGAGGAAAGAAGGATACTGGAGACTTGATCTCTGATGAAAGTTGAACGAAGGAGACAAGAGATTCGAGTTCTGATGAAGAAAGTGATGAAGATTTGGAGATTAAAGGTGTTGTATGTTCAAGAGGATTTTATCCTACAATGACTGGCAAAGAAGAAATAGGAGATATAGACCGAGGCGTATCAGGCCTGGAGGAAGAGACGACTTTGGGAGAGGTAAGGGAGCTAGAGGAACAGCTCGAGACGCTGAAGATATAGAAGAGACAAGGAGAAAACCTGCGGAGAACATTTTTAATCCCAAGAATTGAAGAAGAACACATTGAGGTAAAGAAGAGCCCACTAGTAAGAAGATGATGGAAGATGATATTTCGAGGACAGAACTTGGAACTAAGGTTGAAGAATACTGATATGTCAACGATGAGAAGAACCGGACGAAGAAAACTCAAGCAAATACAACTTATAACTGGTGGTGGAGAAGAAGAAAATAAGTGTTGGTTATGAAGAATCAGAGTGAATCAAATCAACAATCACTGTTACAGCTTCAACTGAACAATATCAAAGGCAATTGTACCAATCAAGGGGGGACCAGATGTTCCATATCGATCGCCAGTTTCTGGACAGACACAGAATTGGAGAGGGAGAAGAACAAAGAAGGAGGAATATTTCAGCTACACTTTCAGCAACTTTCAGAAGACTAGTATAATTATGGACAGATTGGGTACTTTACCTGTTCATCCAACAAGTTAGGAGGAAGAACGGAGAACATTTTTAAGGAAGATGAAGGAGAAAGTGAAGATCACCTGTTCTAGAAGAGATGAAGGGGGGTGCATTGCTGAGAGCATCGATTAGAGAAGAAGAGGAAATAGCTAACAGTTGAAACAACTGACCATTAGAAGTGATAGTGAATAGGGGAAAACTTATCTGGGTTCAGTCTAAAGAGGTTAAACATATCACTCTGTAAAATAAACTAATTAGGTTAGGATAGGGATTGGAAGTAGTAAAATAGTTTAATTACTCTTAGGGAATCAATTGAGCTCTGCTATAAAAGTCAAAGAGGAAGTAAAAGAGACATACTAATATTAGAAGATGCTGTTATGGCAGTGTTGGGAAGAGATGCATGGTGTAAATTTAAGTGTTCAATCAGAGGCATACTGACTGTCTGGTAGAATATTTTAAGAAGTAGGGTTTTTTGGGAATCATTTGCTTAAAAGATAATATCATAGGAAGGATGATAATGTATTAGATTACATGTTAGACAATCTGTCTGGGAAAATAAACTTAATAGGGGTGACTGATATTTTGGGTTACATTCTTACACTAAGAGATTTGAGGTTAGGCTAAAAGGTGTTTAGTCGGTTTTGCCAAGTCTGTGTGTAATGAGTCAGAAGCAGGTGGGGAATTTTCCCAATCACATATTCTAAAAATTTGGTGGTAAGAGATTTTGTCCATAAGTGAGGGGGAAAGGTTTTAAATGTTATGAGAGAAAAGATTAGATTAAAATAAGTTAGGGGTAGGATAGGTTGAAAGAACTCTGAGACAGTAAGCTAAGTTTCAAAGTTAGTAGTAAGACAGAGAGAGAACAGTGAGGAAGGACATTTTAAAGTTTAGTGGGAAGATATGGTAGGAGTTTAAATCGGTTAGGAGCAGATGCATTGAGAAAGTATGTGTTGCTGAATGATTTGAGGGTGATTGAGTATCTATATTTACAGTTTCCAGTAGGGAGATCAAGGTCATTATAGGTGTATTTTGTTATAATCAGGAGGTTTAAAGTTTAGAGGTAGAACTGAAAGGGGGAAAAAGTGACACTAGGGGTGATAGATGGAAGTACAAGGAAGGAGTTCAAAGTCTTATGGGAAAACTAGGAGTAAATAAGGACATTAACACTTCAGTTTATTAGAACAACAGGGAGAAGCAATTTAACTCTTTCAACATTGATAGGTATTAAAGTCATAAATATATCGCATTTGATTAAGGGTCCAGCATCAATTATAGGGGGAAAATAATGTTATGAGGGTTAGGAGAATAATAATTATAATATGCCATTTAGGATGATGACGTTTCTTTCACAGAGAGAGAGAGAGAGAGATAATTAGGGAGGATAAGTATTGTTAGCAGGATCAGAAGTAGGAGCTGTTGCACCTACTCAAATAAGGGATTATTTTTGCGTAAGGTTACAGATAAAGATCAGGGAGAATATGTGTATTTGTCTAGTGAAAGCATAGACATTTGTTCCGGTTAGGAATTATTGGTTAAAGGGCAATGTAATTCATAAAGTAACACTTATAATGGAAGATTTGAAGTCTGTAGAAGTTTTCACAGTCATTGAGGGAGTTCAGGAGGAGTAGAACTGAATGGACAGTAGTCACTCCAACAGTAGATAATACACAGAGGATAATGGGAAATTTTGCACTAGAAGTAATTAGGGTTAATACAGCAGCTAAATCAACTACTTTAATGGTAACTTTGGAAGGGATTAATGATACGATGGTAATAGCAAATGTAGGAAGGATGACAACAACTTTTCTGAAATTGAAGGAGGCAGCAAGAGAGACTCAGGGGTTTAGGTTTATTACGAATAGGGTTAAAAAAGGAGAGCCGATATTAATAGAAACAATATAGATTAATCTGAAATGGAGAATAGAGATTCGTCATGGAAGCTACAGTATGGGGTCTTTTGATTTTGATGACAGAGGGGGGGGGGCATCTGATCAGTGCTGCTCGTTCCTCTGTTGTGAAAATTAGAGATAGATTAACTCATTCTGTGGGAATCAGTGAGGAATCTTGAGGGTCCATGTCTGTTGAGAATTCCATCCAGGACCTGTTAGACGGTTGCGCAGCCTCTGTCAGGTGTGGATCAGTTTTGAGCTTTGTCATAACTGTGGAATTGGCAACAGTCATTGACAGATAAAATAATGTTGTTGTCAAAACAGTAGGGTTTAAGTGTTCTTGGGTAAATGAATTATCCTATTGGGAATTGTTAGATGTAAAGTCAGGTAACAGTGGAAACCTGAAGTGTTCAGGTGAAATATTGAGGGCTAAAAGTTGTGTTTATTCTAATAAAACATATGAGGAAAGGGGTATGTTTATGGAAAGATCAGATTGGGATGTTAGATGATAACTTTGGATAAGTATGACCTTAAGGGTAGTAATGACAAATAAATAGGGTACTTTTTTATATATCAGGTAGTAAGAAGAGCAGGACTTTGATGGTTAAAAGATTAGCTTTTGACTGACAATGTGACTATGGGGAATTTTAGAGGATAAGGGGAAATTATGATAGAGTATATTCTTACCCTATGGGGATAGGATGTTGTTACAGGTCAACGTTGAAGCTTCCATATGAGGTTTTACCATTATAAGAGGGATAGCATTGGACACAGCTAAATCTAGGGTTAAAAGGGTGACATTACATTTACATTTCAGTCATTTAGCAGACACATGGCGACATGTCATAGTCTTCAAGCTTATCATTGAAGAATAAGTTTAAGGGAGAAGGGGGGACTTCATTCATGGTATGGTGTAACATTTGGGAAGATAATATTGATAAATATTAGTGTATTACTGTGAGTCCAGATAGTTCAGATAATATCACTGGGGTTTATGGATGCATTGTAAGGGATGCATTTGAAAGGATTTGGTTGCAATATCAATTAGGCCAGTAGGGGCAGTGATGGGTCAGATTATAGTTTAAGCTTTGATAACACTGTGTGATGTTTGTACTGACTTTTGAGAAAGTTATGAGATTGAGATAGGTTGGAGAAGTGGTGCCTGGAGACAACACTCAGATGCCGGTGTGGACTGTTCCTGATCTGGATAAAGATGGACAAGTGGAACTGAGGGATAAATATCATTTTGGATTATTTTATGATTTTTCAAATTGGTTTTTCAATATTAGTATGATTTTTAGTGTGATTTATGAATCAATGGGGGGAATGGATAATGTGATTCATGCATCATTTATGTATCATTTTTTAAATTCTTAGGTGAAAATGGAGGTTTAATTTGAAAGTGGTTGTTTTGCAAAGGATACTGTTTGGTCGTTTATTTTCTTGTCATTCCAGAAGCATGTGGGAGAAGCATGTGGAGATTGGAATACTCAAACAAAGACAATATGACTGGAGGAGAGGAAACAAGGAGGGTGTGGCTGATTCCATCATCAACAAGTCCATTGGAAGAGGACACTACAGGAAGAGGAAGTGTAGTGGACTACATTCCAGTGTCTGCAATGAAATATAGATATGTGTAATACATAATTGGGTCATATTCTTAGGTATTGATTTTAGTAGAATTATGTTTGATGTTATTGAATGCAGATGAGGATCGTAGATGCTTTTGTTTGTTTCGATGGGGTTAGGGACAGAATGTTTAAGCAGGGAGAGATTCCCTTTCAGGTCCTATGGGTTGACCAGCCTGAGAGTGGATATTTATGGATAGGATTTTGTTTACATGGGTATGTAATTACATCATAGTTTCAAATGCATTTACATGAGTTATGAGGTTATCTGGAGTACCGACGGTGGTTGCCTGGGGCAGAGGGACGGTGAGAGAATTTTACTGTCTTGATTGATATGGATGGATGGCTGCTGGACAGTTTTTTCGCTCTCACACTCCATAGATATTTATTCATAATTCATAGTAATGTGTTCATACTTCATAAACAGTTGTTTCATATGTCATAGTAATGTATTTACACTCCATAGATATTTATTCATAATTCATAGTAATGTGTTCATACTTCATAAACAGTTGTTCATATGTCATAGTAATGTATTTACACTCCATAAACAGGTATTTCATAGAAAGGTATGTACACTCTAGAGGAGAATGTTTTTTGGGTTTAAGGTTAAGAATATTCAATGAGATAAATGGTTAATAGTCATAATCTTATTCTGTTTTGTTTTCGAGACGTTTATTTCGTCTCGAAAGGGGGGAATATCGTATCTGAAGATTATGCCTTTGTTAAATGTTTTTCATGACGAAATGGAATGTTGGTTGTTAGTATAATGTAACATATAATAGACAGGAAGTGTATTGTAAACTGGCCAGCAGAGGGAGCCATCTTGTTGCATTGGTTATAAATAGGGGTACACGAAGAAGATAGGTCAGAGCAGACATGAAAATTGGACGACACTGCTCTCCGGACAAACGCGTGTCTGTGAATTTATGCTGTAACCTCGTGGTATGAATAAAAACTTCTGACACGATGCAGCATAACGGACTTTTTGTTCATCAGCAATATTACCACCATTCATCATATACGACAGCGCCATTTGCCTTTGTAACATAATATTACGACTTCAAGCCAAATACTTCTAATAAACATGTGCCACATTTGTGTTAACGCAAAATGGTAAAACAAGAAGTCAAATTAAGAATGAATATGCTATAACAGTTATATTAATAATGACAAAGATTAGGCCCCGTTACACTATAATTCATGTCATGTTTTAATTTAGTTTTTATTGTTTTAATCCCTATTGAACAAACAGGTCCAAATGCACCCTGTTCTGACTTTCACAGAGACACGTCTGGGGGTACCCGGGGAGAGGTTTGACACGTCTGGGGGTACCCGGGGAGAGGTTTGACACGTCTGGGGGTACCCGGGGAGAGGTTTGACACGTCTAGGGGTACCCGGGGAGAGGTTTGACACGTCTGGGGGTACCCGGGGAGAGGTTTGACACATCTGGGGGTACCCGGGGAGAGGTTTGACACATCTGGGGGTACTCAGACATGATGAACAAGAATGACATTCTTACAGTGGCTTGCGAAAGTATACACCCCCTTTCGCATTTTTCCTATTTTTTTGCCTTACAACCTGGAATTAAAATTGATTTTTTTGGGGGGGGTTGTAACATTTGATTTATACAACATGCCTACCACTTTAAAGATGCAAAATATTTTTTGGGGTGAAACAAACAACAAATAAGACAAAAAAACGTACATAACTATTCACCCCCCCCCCCCCCCCCCCAAAGTCAATACTTTGTAGAACCTCCTTTTGCAGCAATTACAGCTGCAAGTCTCTTGGGGTATGTCTCTATAAGCTTGGCACATCTAGCCACTGGGATTTTTGCCCATTCTTCAAGGCAAAACTGCTCCAGCTCCTTCAAGTTGGATGGGTTTCCGCTGGTGTACAGCAATCTTTAAGTCATACCACAGATTCTCAATTGGATTGAGGTCTGGGCTTTGACTAGGCCATTCCAAGACATTTAAATATTTCCCCTTAAACCTCTCGAGTGTTGCTTTAGCAGTATGCTTAGGGTCATTATCCTGCTGGAAGGTGAACCTCCGTCCCAGTCTCAAATCTCTGGAAGACTGAAACCGGTTTCCCTTAAGAATTTCCCTGTATTTAGCGCCATCCATCATTCCTTCAATTCAACCAGTTTCCCAGTCCCTGCCGATGATGCTGCCACCACCATGCTTCACTGTGGGGAAGGTGTTCTCGGGGTGATGAGAGGTGTTGGGTTTGCGCCAGACATAGCGTTTTCCTTGATGGCCAAAAAGCTCAATTTTAGTCTCATCTGACCAGAGTACCTTCTTCCATATGTTTGGGGAGTCTCCCCTTTTGGCGAACACCAAACGTGTTTGCTTATTATTTTCTTTAAGCAATGACTTTTTTCTGGCCACTCTTCCGTAAAGCCCAGCTCTGTGGAGTGTATGGCTTAATATGGTTCTATGGACAGATACTCCAATCTCCGCTGTGGAGCTTTGCAGCTCCTTCAGGGTTATCTTTGGTCTCTTTGTTGCCTCTCTGATTAATGCCCTCCTTGCCTGGTCCGTGAGTTTTGGTGGGCGGTCCTCTCTTGGCAGGTTTGTTGTGGTGCCATATTCTTTCAATTTTTTTATAATTTATTTATAATGCTCCGTGGGATGTTCAAAGTTTCTGATATTTGATGATTGAGTTGGAGGCGTGCTTGGCCACGCAGTCATGGGTGAACAGGGAGTACAGGAGGGGGCTGAGCATGCACCCTTGTGGGGCCCCAGTGTTGAGGATCACGCGAAGTGGAGATGTTGTTTCCTACCTTCACCACCTGGGGGCGGCCCGTCAGGAAGTCCAGGACCCAGTTGCATAGGGCGGGGTTCAGACCCAGGGCCTCGAGCTTAATGATGAGCTTGGAGGGTACTATGGTGTTGAATGCTGAGTTATAGTCAATGAACAGCATTCTTACATAGGTATTCCTCTTGTCCAGATAGGATAGGGCATTGTGCAGTGTAATGGCGATTGCATCGTCTGTGGATCTATTGGGGCGGTAAGCAAATTGAAGTGGGTCTAGGGTGACAGGTAAGGTAGAGGTTATATGATTCTTGACTAGTCTCTCAAAGCACTTCATGATGACAGAGGTGAGTGCTACGGCGCGATAGTCATGTAGTTCAGTTCCTTTGCTTTCTTGGGTACAGGACCAATGGTGGCCATCTTGAAGCATGTGGTGACAGCAGACTGGGATAGGGAGAGATTGAATATGTCTGTAAACACACCAGCCAGCTGGTCTGCGCATGCTCTGAGGACGCGGCTAGGGATGCTGTCTGGGCCGGCAGCCTTGCGGGGGTTAATATGCTTAAATGTCTTACTCACATTGGCCATGGAGAAGGAGAGCCCACAGTCCTTGGTAGTGGGCCGCGTCGGTGGCACTGTGTTATCCTCAATGCGGGCGAAGAAAGTGTTTAGCTTGTCTGGAAGCGAGACGTCGGTGTCGGTGACGTGGCTGGTTTTCCTTTTGTAGTCTGTGATTGTCTGTAGACCCTGCCACATACGTCTCTTGTCTGAGCCGTTGAATTGCGACTCCACTTTGTCTCTATACTGATGTTCTGCCAGTTTAATTGCCTTGCGGAGTGAGTACACTGTTTGTATTCTGTCATATTCCCAGTCACCTTGCCATGGTTAAATGTGGTGGTTCGCTCTTTCAGTTTTGCGCGAATGCTGCCATCTATCCATGGTTTCTGGTTAGGGTAGGTTTTAATAGTCACAGTGGGCACAACATCTCCTATACACTTCCTGATAAACTCAGTCACCGTTTCAGTGTATTCATCTAAATTATTTTCGCAAGCTACCCTGAACATATCCCAGTCCGCATGATCAAAACAATCTTGAAGCATGGATTCCGATTGGTCAGACCAGATTCCGACTGTTTTCTCATTAGCTGGGAATGTTGTTTGAAATGTCTGATACAACAGACTTCGTCATCAACCTACTGCATATCCCTTAAAAATATACATGTTTGTGTGCAGGGTGTGCTATTAGCATGCTAACACTCATTAAGACAGACTGCTACAATAGCTAGCATAGCTAGCCATTGCTAGCATTCACTGGTTGAAGTTGTTGTAACTTTTGAGTGTAATGGAGTTTACTGGTGTCTATGACATGAATATACTGTATATCTTCACAACATTTGGACGGGAGCTATAATCCAGTTATAACACACAAAAAAGTCAACTATGTGTGTCATTATTGCTTCAAATCAGGCTTGGCTGAACTGCTTTCAATGGGGAAAGCTCCATACCCCGCTTGTCCCCGCTTGCTTTGACGATTTTCGCTGAAAACGTCACTTCACCGTGTGGACCTATAGCTAGTCCCCTCATCTGACGCCACACTGAAATGAAAGTAACAATTTTCGAATTGCCAATGTCAAGCTGGGTCTGTAGCTCTATTTGGCATATTCAATAAGAAACATTTACGTATATATTTGTAAGAGTTATTTAGCTTGCAAAGTGAATAATTAAAGTACCATTTCCTGTCTAGATAGCTTACAAACGGTGCAAAAATTCTGAAACAACCTTATCTAGCTATCTAGCCTATAGTTTGTCATATCACTTTGGCTTCATATATTTGAATTAAATAATCAACTTTGCTTACCTTACTTAATGTAAAAATAGTGTGCTTATTGGTAGGGTATTTGCAAGTTCAACCACCACCCTCTTACGTCGCATGCTTCCTTACAAAAAAGATTGCAGTCAGAGTGCAGTATAACTGCAGTTATTCTGTAATTACTGCGTCCAAAATACCACAGTCGACTGCAGTTACTGCACTTTTACTGCAGTTTCAAAAATGCAATATTTTTTTGGAATGGCAGTTGGTTTTATAATTGGAAATGGCAGTTGAAATTTGTATTGACCAAAATGTTCTATATAGAACAGTTCTTTTTATCTGAGCGTATGTTTTTATTAACCCTTTAATTAACCATTTATCTGACATATTTATCTGCATGTCCAGCCCTTTTATTTAGCCTAACAATTACGTTTTAGCATGTTCTTTTCAGGACAACCAGGGCTACAAGTAGAACACAAACAATTTGACATAAACAGTTGTCAATAAACCACAAAAAATTATAAAGCCTAACATAGGTCTAGTCCTATTTGTAAATGACAGTCGATCTATGACTGCTATAAAATGCCTGCTAGACGAGTGCAACAGGAAGCCAACTGAGGATGAGACCCCACCTTATTATGTGCTGTGTGAAAGTGAAACTAAAAATAGGCTCCGACATTTTGTACAGGATAGAGACATTTTACTTTGACTGCAGCTCATATCCTCCATTGATGTCTGTAAATACAGAATCATCCAGGATCCTATTTGCATGTACCAATTAACATGAATGTTTTATGGCACCAGGTTATAGGAATATAGTCTAGTTTACTCTTTGTCCGGTGCCATATTTGACGTTAAAGCCGTCTTTGGATCAACAGCGTGACAAGTATTCAGAACATGTTGCAGTAAATAATTATTTACTGAAATTACCGAACAAGTTGACACTCTTATGACCGGACAGTTTCATTATTTGGCAACTTGGTTGTGACAAAGAAAACGGAGTAACACTCGTGACCATTTCTATTGGATTTAACGTCAGACAATGCAGTAAAATACATCAGAGCTGCCATCTTGTGTAAATAATAGAACACAACTCACAGTTAGAATTGGGTCAATCAGGAACAGCAGCTCAGATATTGGTATTCAAGGTGAATGTCCTCCAGGTGTCTGCTCTACATTCACAAACATAGAATAGAATAGATTTGGAACTTCATTGTCCAGCTAACAATTAAAATGGTCATGTGTATTCTTCAATTCCTAACCCTCCTTATATGACACACGATGAGGCTGGTAGCAGTACAGTGTCAGCTGCAGACCAGCACCCCTGAAGCAGTTACAGTATGTGCCTTGCTCAAGGGCACAAACAGCAGTAGGCAGCACTTGATATTCTGACACCAGCAACCCTCAAGTTGCCGGATCACTTTTGGATTTTCCCTATCAGCACTGGGATTCGAACCAACAACCTTCTGCAAATCATGACGAGGGTGTAGAATTGCTAATTGGGATGTAAGACGATTTGTGTCAGGTGATATGACTTCAACATACCAGCAGTAATGGACAGGTATGGAAACTAACATTTCATCTCATACTCACAGCTGTGATGTGATTTAGTATTTCCCCTTAATTTAAACCCTTCCTTCTTGAATAGCAGTTTGAACCTTGTATTTCTGGACTGTGTACAAAATGCAATTCTAGTCTTAAATATTCCTCCAAAAGATGTAAATTGTTTCTGAGAAATCTTCTTATTGCATATACTACATACAGCTAACTTATCCTAGAGATTGCCGACCAGCTGACAGATACACACCTAAGCACACACTTTTCAAATAATATAATAAAACATTATATGACATATTATGCAGTCTTCCTTCCTTCTCTGCTTCTCAACCACTAGATGTCAGTAGAGATCTTTCATAACAACCTTTGTTCTGTCAGTGTGAAACAGCAGTGGATATTCAGACTGTAATCGTTGTACAAAACGTTTCCTCCCTCTGTCTCCCTCCACCCCTCCTCTTCCTCTCTCTCTCTCCCATGTAGACCCATGTGGACCACATTATACACCAGCAGCCATTTTAGCAGGTGTGTGACACTGTAAAAACATATGTATAAATTATTAGTTAATGTTGTTTGTCTTTGTTGTTGATAGAGTTGTATATGATCCCCCCATTATTCATGAAAACAACCTGCAGCACTGGTGTCATGCATTTCAGTCTGAAGTTTAATAACTCACTTTATTTAAAAATCGACTTGTTTTAATGTAGTAAACCATAATCATTGATTTCAATGAGGTAGATGTTTATAACAGATGCAAATGCTGGTATGCTGTGTATGCCATTGTATTATCCTATGTGTAGAACATTGAGTCATACTGTACCATATTAGACTCCCTTGTACCTTCCATTTATGTAGCCTGTTAAGAAGAAACTAATAAAGTATCTTCCCTTTGAGCGATAACATCCGTCAATCATTTACGTTACTGTTAGCTAGTCTTTATATCAAGGCTACCTTCCAAAGCTGCAATCTTCAACAAGGTTTGGCAGAATTTGCATGAATAGGTAACAGAAACTATATCTCTCTTCTAGTTTATTAAAGAAAATATAAGTTGTGTCTGTTTTCATAGTCCTTCATAATAGTCCCATAACTATGGCCTGGTTTAGGATGTATTGAAGGGTGACTATTTAATGGAAACCCGTTCATCTCAATAATTTTTCTGTGATTCTTGTTCAAAACTAGTTCTACTTCCTCCCTCCAAATGGGAGTAGCTCTTCTAGTTTTATTGAAGTAATATCAATTGTTTCCTAGTCCTTGATAATAGTCCTAACTATGGCCTGGGTTAGGATGTATTGAAGGGTGACTGTTTCATGCTAACCCCTTCATCTCTAGTTCTACTTCCTCCCTCCAAATGGGAGTGGCTTTGACTGAACGCAGAGGGGAGGTGATCGTGAACGTTATGAGACGGTACAGGGAAAAGAAACACTGACAAATGGCTTCATCAAGCACAACAAACCCTGTAAAATTGACCGAGTTTTTTGATTCAACAGTAGACAATTTACTAACTATTGTTGTGAACATTTAAATACGTTTTTGAGCACCTCAGTTTGCTTATATAACATCGTGTCCTCCAATGCCATTCTACTTTCATTTTCTTTGAGGTGCTCTGAAAACGTAATAACATGAAGTAGTATAACAAAGTGTGTAATAAGTGTTTTTTTCACCATGGAGGTATGAATATATTCCATCACCTATCTTGGGACAGTTTTTCATTATAGTTAGACAGCTCAGTGGGATGAATAACCACATCATTGCAGATTAAAGTTATTTGTTACAAAACCCAGGGAGTATCAACGCAAGGTGTGTAACTTTATGAAAAGTAGCATATATGCAAAACTAATTTTCAGTGTGATGTTATTTTTTTCTTCAAACTTTCAAAAACTACATTTTCAAACTTTCTTCAAAACTAAATTAACATGAACATGAGTGGTATGATAGACAAGAGGATTTAATAATCTGTTAATATTGCAGTATGAATTTTATATGATGTATTCAATTTTGTGTCATTCTGTAGTGGAGAAGGATGAAGACACAGACAAACAGACTCTGGGTAGAAGAAGAAACTCCAAAAGTGATGGTCCAGACAGTAAGTAGAAAAATAGATTACAATGTTTTTGAACATTTACCATAGTTTAATTAAATAGTCATATTTGTTTTGCGTTGACTATCCACATTTCAATTTGGCAGCCAGTCGGTAAGAGGAACGATTATTAATCTCAATTTTACATTTCTTACGGAGACCACTACTGGGGCCAACCATGATGTAACATTACTCATGTTTTCTCCTTTTCTCTCATCCTGTAGTGTCCCATGACCAGGATTGTACTGGTGGGGAAGACAGGCGCTGGAAAAAGCTCTTCAGGAACACACAATCCTGGGGAGGAGAGCTTTTTAGAGATGATAGATCGAGCTCTTCTGTAACTAAGGAGTGTTGTAAGGAGACAGAAGAGATGCACAGGGAGGCCAGGTCTGGCTAGTGGAATACACAGGATTATTTGACACAAGCCTCCCTGACAGTTACTTTAGAGACAGAGATCAGTAAATGTATCAACATGACGTCACCTGTGGTCCACACGCAATCGTATTGGTCATGAACGTAGGGCCTTTCACAACGGAGGAACAGAAAGTAGTAAAGAAAATCAGGGCGTTATTTGGAGAAGAAGCTAACAAGTATACCATGATCCCTCTTCACCCATGGGGATGAGTTGGGTGAAGGTGGCATTAGCAGTATGTGATGAAGGACAGACGGACCTCAAGAGACTTATGGAGCAGTGTGGTGGAAGGTACCATGTTTTTGACAACACCAAGATGGAAAACAGGGGACAATTCTGGTTTCTTTGAGAAAATTGACCACATGGCGGCAATAAACGGTCAAGACCACTACACCAACGACAAATACCAAGAGGTAGAGAGAAAGCTAAGTACCAGAGAAGAAGAGTTGAGGAAGCAGTATGAAGAAGAACTGCGGAAGCTAGAAGAAGAAGAGAAGAAAACTGCCCTCCCAGATACCAGGAGGAAATGAAAGAAGCTACAGAGTAAAATTAAGGCATCTGAAGCAGTCAACGGAGGAGGAAGAAAAGAAACTTGAAGAACTACAACTCCTGGATCAAAACAAAACAAAATCCGGCGAATCATGGAACACAAGCGTTTATTATGAGAGGAAAGTTGAGGGGCTGTGAGGGAGGAAGCAGAGTTAACCCCAGATAACAAAGGAATGTCCACAGAGGTCTATAACAAGTTACAGGATCTCCATCTCTGAAACAGCTGGTGAATGTGATGGTTGTGTTTATTTCTCCCCCACTTTAATTGCGCTCCCTACTGAACCACTTGCTGAATCCATCAGGAACTATGGCTGGTATTGACAACCCCAAGCTGGGAACAACAGCCAATACAATGTAATTATATATATGTATGATATATTCATATTGAGTAACATTTTGAACAATCTATCCCTGTCCATCCTTTACAATCATTTTTTTGGTCATTTTCACTGGCTATGAAATTGATACTCAGAGGCTATGCTTCTGGTAATGTCACAGCTCTAACACATTTCACATTTAAACGGGAAACTGACACAACATGACTACTTAACAAAACGCAACAATCAAGTCTCCGTTGTATGGGTAGAATGTGTTAAATATTGTAATTGCCACAACTTAGGAGTATAATACAGAATGTCAACAGTATCTTCTTTTAACCATGGCAAACGTTCCAAACAGAACATTAGCTGTCTGTTATAAGGCAGGCAAACAACCATATTGTGTATGAATATAAGTACCTGGGCTATTAGACTCTATATTTAATTTCGTACCACCTTTAGCCATATAAGAAATATTCTTAACACCAGGCGGTATATAGATGCTGTGTATATTTATCACGCTCCTATTGCATGACCAGTTGGCACACAAGAGGAGAACCAACAATCAAACAAACCAGTGTAATCTCTGCTAAAAGCGTGTCATTGCGTCCTTGCATCGTTTTTGATCAAAAAAAAATGAATTAACTCATCACATTGGTTAATTCTCAAGAAACAAGTTTAGAAAGGTTTTTGGTAAAATGTCTCTACTTAAAGATGCTTTCTTTAAATGTTTACATTGGATCTACTTGCTCCACAACCCTATGCAGTTCAAGTGACTACTGTAATAATCTATGAGGTCACACATATAGGGGAGCAGGTGAATGGAAAATGTTACAGTTTCCAGTGATGGTGAACAGCTTTGCCAAATCATAGCCAGTTTCTGTAAAACCAGTCACCACTGGAACCAGCTACAGCAAAGTTAGAATGATGGCGAGTTGTCAGTGATTTTTACACAGTGAAAAGGTGGTTAAACTATAACAGCAGGTTTTTGCTGTTCTTTGACTGTGTTTTTACAACTCATAGCCTTCAATAGCAATGTTGTCCGATGATTTCTAGTGGCAATGTCTGTTCATTGAAATTAATTTAGTAACAGTTATGTAAATAGAATGTGAAAAATATCTGTGGGTGTAAAATAGTAGGCTTGTAAATTTTAAAAGTGACCTAAAAGTGTATTTTCTTGGCAAAACAAATAAAAAACCTCAGCACTCATTACAAATGTATTTAGAAAACATTTAAGGTTGTTTTCAATTTACACTTTGGTGTAAGTGGTAAATATCAACAATTTTATAGCCTTTAGTACATAGTTAAAAACTGTCACGATAACCTCATGGACTTCGGACGGGATTCAATCAAAATGCGCATTGTCCCCCAAGAGCAGTTTAATTTTTAAACAAGCACCTTTAAAAGGCAAAAGGGGAAAGGGTGTCAAAACAGCGAATTCCCCTTTTTAAAGCAAGTGCAGTGTGCTTTTTTCAATCCAACCTTTGGGGGTGAATTTCCCGGACTTAGTCCTTGCATCCAAATTTTTCCATCTATTATTTTAAATTTTTTCAGCCCCAAACTGCCAGCTTTAAAAGGGAATCAAATGTTTTTTCTAGAAAAACAGTTTCCCCCACTGCCCAAAAAAATGGCATATAAAGTAATTTCTTTTCCCCAAAGCAATGTCACATTATTTTTTTAAAGATTCTTTTTTCATTTTTAAAAAATACATTTTACTTTTTAATTAATCCCAAACTGCTTAATTTATAATCACTTAACCAAATTTTGGTTTAAAAATAAAGTAGGTTTTCCCCATTCCAAGCCCTGTAGAGGTCTGTAATTTTTTTCATGGTAACTTCAAAATGTGAGAGACGGAAATTGAACCAAAAAAAACCCGAAAATCAACCATTTGTATGATTTTAAGTAATTAATTTGGCCCTTTTATTGCATGACCTAGTGGGGGAAAAAAAAATTTTGTCAGCCACCCCCTTGGAAAATTTCCCACTTAAAAAAAATGGGGAGAGGGCCTTTTAATTTTCACCAAACTACACGTCAACCCCATGACAGACAAATTGAGAAAAAAAAAAACCCGAAAAACAAATTGTTTGGGTTTTTAATGAAATTTGATTTGCAAAACTTATGGGGGGAAAAATAAGGTATTTGGTCACCTCAAACAAGCAAGATTTTTGGCTCTCACAGGACCTGGGAAACTTCTTTCTTTTGAGGTCCTCTTTTCCTCCACCCGTTACCGTTTAAGGCAACCCGTTTGAAAAATTTTTATCAGGATAAAGACACTTCCACAAAACCCAAAAAAGTCACCCCTCCCAAATCAACTATGGCCAAGACAAAGAAACGGCAAAGGGGCCCCCAGAAAAAAATTTTTACCGGGACCATGGTGGGGAAAGGACTGAATCTGCAATAGGTAAGAAACTTGGTTTGGGAAAAAATTTAATGTGGGGGCAATTTTTTTAGGAAATGGAAAAAATAAAAGACCACGATTTAAAATCCCCCCGATCTTTTTTTTTTTCCCGGGGCCCCAAAAGTTAAAAAACCCGTGGGTCAAATGACACAAGAACGGTTGAGCAAAACCCAGAACCACCGGGGGGGGCCTAGGGAATGACCCCGCAGGAGTTTGGGGCCAAAGTAAAAAAGCCCACCATCAGTTAAAACACTACGCTGCCAGGGGGCCCCAAATCCTGCCCAAGGGGCCAGGGCGTGTTCCCCCCTTTTTAAGCCAACATGTCCCCGGCCCTCTGAAGTTTGCTAGAGGCATT
>JAGTTL010000114.1:0-119000 GCA_036851935.1 Coregonus suidteri
CCGTATTTCTGCTGCTGGGCTGCCCCACCACCACACAAAGCACTGAGCTAGGCTGAAACACCTGCATTTTGAAGCTGCCTTACTCAAGAAAACAAAAAAGAGACCATGTTTGTACAACTTTATTGATGCAAATTATATTTAAAAAATAGTCCATTTACATTTCCCCCTTTTTACTTCCGGTTTACTTCTTGTGGGCTTTTACTTCCATTTAGCTGATGCTGTGCCAATAACACAATCCTTCACCTGCAACAGATTAAATAAACAGTTACAAATATGCCATTGTTATTCAGATATTTAAACAAAATATGCACAGCATATGAACATGTTCCTGAGTGAATTGTATGTGTGTTTAAAAAATTAAATAGTGTGAGGCCACTCTGACCTTGCTGGCAAAACGCAGAGAGTTCAGGGTCTCCGGGAAGCTGTCTGCCTCCGGGGAAATGTTGACAAACCATCAAAGCTAGAAGAGCAGAGACAAAAATGTTACATACTTTGATCCGCTAATCCAACCCCAAGCTTAAAATAACAGGTCCATTAACAAGACCAATCTGCTCACAAATTCCATTTTAAACTCATAACCCAACTTCAACTTACGTCTTGCTGTTTCCTCCGAGGCAGCTTTGGAGAAGGTAATGTCAGCTTTGAGTTTCTGTACGGGATAAAGCTCTCCTGGAATACAGACAAAGAGTGGGAGGGTAAGTGAACGCAATCAAGCTATAACTTACAAAGCACCCGTAACGCCATAAACAAGCCACCAGCCTAGAGGCATTGGTCTGTAAACATATACCTTATTGGCCAGGGCGGCAATAACAATCCCAAGGTTGGTCAACGAGCCGTTGATGGGCTGTCATCTCCTTGAAGCGGTCCCCTTGGGATTGGCTCTTCTGCACCCGCTCGCTGCCAGCCAGGTCCACCAAACACAGAGAGGCTGCAGACAGACACAGAAACAGTCAGGATTTCTCATACCAGAATGCAGGTCAGACAACAGAATTATTATTTGTTCTCATTTAACATCTCAGCCTTTGTGTAGTTGCAGATGTACAAAAACGCTGACATTTGCACTTGACATCTCTCCCAGAGTTCTCGCCCTACAATGTCAAGCTGGAACACCGGTGCGAGCGGGAGGAGTGGTCGCGTTCATGTTGGTCCGGGCTGTGGATCGGTTCTGGTTGGCCAGTGCGATCAGTTTGCAGACCTGGATGGACATTTGGTAAAAAAATTGACACTTAGATAGCCTATAGAATAGGGGATACTTTATTGCAGAGGGATTTTGAACCCACCACTACAGGTTTATCAGACAACTGCTCTACCTCCCTGTGTTTGACATGTAGGACAATTCAGGTCCTAAATGGGCAACAAAAATAAATAAAAAAAAAGAGGCTACTTCGCATCATTCCTTTACTGTAGCACTATTGAGGTAATTATTTATTATGCATTACTACCTATGCATTTGTACATACCTATACTTTAAATTCTACACAATTCGCTATGTCTATGGATAAGTGCCATCCAAATTACTTAAAGGTCGACTCAGCGAAACGATGTTGCCTCAAGCAGCACCGCAGATATTGCAATGAGCGAGATGCACAACTTTGCTTTCACACAGTATCTGTGCATGTGCACGGGTTCGCTTCACGCTTTTACGACGTGGTAGCCACGGGACCAAAACAGCGAATCGTCACTCTTAGTTGCGGACATTTACCTACTAGGCAGTTTACTTTCTGCATCTACGTCATATCGCTGAGTCTACCTTTAAATCTAAAATGTACAAATAAAATGAAAGTCTAACAGTCAAATTAGGATAAACATGAGTGTGGAAATGCCCACCTCATCCTCAGAGTTGACCTTCTGGTAGGTCAGATTGGTGACAGTGATCTCGTTTTTGGTGCTTTTGCGAATCTCATGCGCCGGTCTCTTGTTGGCCTTGACAGTGTAGAGGAGATCACGCAGAGTTTCGTTGTAGATCTCAACGAAACTGGCAGTAAATGTAAACTGGGGGGAAAATTGCTGAAATCAGTCATAAAAAAGGTTGATGTTGCAAGTACCATGCATTTACACCAGCTTTAACTCATTCCACTTAAATAACAAATGGGAAATATACAGTATAGATCGGATCTGAAAACCAGAAATACATAGATACAGTAAATGTCAAATCAACGAGTTCAAATCCTGTTCACTCTAATAGAAATGTTTCAGCTACCACTCATACTGATGAAAACCAATGGCGTCATCAGTACCTGCCATCCCTGCTCCCGCAGTTTCTGGAGAGCCTGGAAGATGTGCTGCACGGCCCGGGGTATGACCCCACGCATGTCCTCCATCTCACCACCCTGCATGGTTGTAGGTTTTGCCACTGCCTGTCTGGCCGTAAGCGAAGCAGCAGACGTTGTAGCCGTCCAGGGCTGACTGCACCAGGAGGGAGATCTCCTCAAACACATCCTTCTGTGGGATCCAGGGCCCAAACACCCGGTCAAAGCTGAAGTTGTAGCTCTTTTGGGTGTCTCCTGAGCGCCCTGTGTGAGACTACGTGGGAATGGGGAAGTGATTTTTTTTTGCCGTCTTTGACACTTAAGATTAGAGGACCACACTGAAAAACATACAATTACCTAAACAATGACCCTTTCAAGATTGTGCTTCAGGTGTGATGATTGTTACCTCTTCAGTCTTGGCCAGTGTGAGAGCCTTGTTGTCGTGGGCCAGGAGCTGAATATGGTCACTCCTGTCCGCCGGTCTGCAGGGGGCGCACTCTGCAGAGAACTCTGATGTTTCCCTATAGAAATAAGAGAGCGAGCGGTAAGTCTTGTTAGTTTGAGAAGAACATTGCAACTTTTTGTTCCTCTGTCATGAGCTGCAATGGACAGGGCCCTATCTAACGAGAACATACAGTATGTTTGAAGCCAGAAATATAAGAAAGAAAAAACTAATTCAATAGGCTCTAGATAATTTAATTTTATGCAATACAATCATATCTTCAGGAATTGAGCATTACCCCTACTGAAAGGCCCCCCTTGCCTTGAGCTCTCTGGATTGCGTTGTGGAGCCCCCTGCGTTCCATCTCTCCACAGTGAATCTCGTCTGTCTGGAAGGCCACAGTCTCCTCCAAGTTGTGGACCCGCGTCCTGGGTCTCCATCAGGGTGGTCATGCAACAGGAAACGGGAGCCCTGCATAGAGAGCTGGGTCTGGTAGAAAGAGATAAGTCAGACACTGATGCACTTAAAACCAAAATCTTGGCCTGCAAATGGGGCTGGTGACGAGCCGTAATGGCAGTGGGTTTTGAATGAGGCTGGACCAAAGGGCTATGCCAGACTTCCTTAGATATTACGGACCAAGGAGCAGAGGCAACGTTAGAAAACCAGCCTGCCTCATTCAATACAGCTATACACCGTTCATCTCATGTCACAGCAGTCAAGGTGATCCATTGTCACAATGAGTAAGCCTGCCTGCCATTTCACTTGTGGGAGAACATGTTCTACCTTCACACTGTGAAGCTCAGCCTCCAAACTCTCCCTCAAGCCCAGAAGAACTTTGTGCTCGTCGGTGAGGTTGCATCTTTGACACCAGACAGGGCAGCCAGCTCCAGCTCATACTGGCTGCAACACAGTAAAACTGGGTAGAGATGGCAAACACCAGAAGGACCAAAAGTTATTATTTTCAGTACTACTGGCTAAACGCATGCATAAAGTTATGACTAGTTTAGGACTCAAGAAAGCAAGAAATCATGTCAGCTATAGGCCCCACTTGTTTTGCTAAATCAATGATTTCCTTTGACGTTCCTTATGCAAAATAAGTCACTCTTTCCTGTGGTTACAATGCCCTTTCCCATGACACTACACCTATTTTCACATAATGGTCAACCCCATGCATGTTCCTTGGCACTCTACCTGAGCTGTGTGTGGAGTTCTTGTAGGTCTGAAGTCATCTGTGCTTCCTTCTGACTGCTTGTAGCTACAGACTCCTTCAGACTCTCGTTCTCCTGGGCCAACGTTTTGACTTTGCTCTGGTAGTTGAAATCTTGCCCTCCATGTCGGTAACTTTTCCCTTCACGTCCCATGCAGGCCGTCGTGAACGCCCAACAGCTGCTGTTGGTGCTAGGGAAACACATTCAGCACCCTCATGTCTTAAGATATGGAAGATAATCTTTATGGATACAATATAAAGAAAATGTGATTAAGGAGGACATGTGAAAAAAAGGGTACCTACCTGCTTTAGTGAGAGAGGCAATGGGCGGCTTCTGAAAACCTATTCGGGGGTAAAAAAAAAAGTCAGACAACATTGTGAAGAAATATTACCAAACAAGACAGTAGACTTACAAGGCTAGCTATTAATATCACATATATATATACACACGTCGCTCATGACACAGCATCTCACCTCTAGAGGGACCAGCCGCTATAGTGTCTGCTCCTGTAGGCCGAATCAGTTTGGCTGCTAAGAGAGAGATATACAAAAATATTTTAAACACACACTGGTAATACAGAACGACAGTGCTAAAACTATTAAAAACAAGAGGTGATGACATTGCCCAACCAGTGCGTTGAAGTGTTTTGAGGACACTCACCAACAGCTCGCTTGGGTGGAAGCCTTCTCATCTTTTTTCTAAAGGAGGAAAAACACATTTACTACTGGCAATTAAGGACATATTGGAAAACAGAAGAAACATCTAACTTGTGTTTGTGGTGCATTTCTAAAGGAATTGAACATGTTCATCAGTGTCTGTATTAGTTTTGCAAAAGGTTTTTACACACCCTGAGCAGGTTGATGGTCTGAAGCAGGAGTTTATACTCTCACTGCTGCTGTTGCTAGTGGAGAGGACTTTACCAGACAGGACTGTAGTCGGGAGGGTGTTCTGCAGAGGTTAGTGAAGGAAAAATCATCTAACGTTACAAAGTGATAAGAGAGTGTGCAAAGCTGTCATCAGGCAAAGGGTGGCTATTTGAAGAATCTCAAATATAAATATATTTTTGATTGGTTTAACACTTTTTGGGTTACTACATGATTCCATGTGTTATTTCATAGTTTTGATGTATTACACTATTATTATACAATGTAAAAAAAATAAATAGTAAAAAATAAAGAAAAACCCTTGAATGAGTAGGTGTGTTCAACTTTTGACTGATAACGTTAGTGTATATCGAAGTCCACTCACCTCCTTATTCATATTGCTTAAATGTGTACCTGAAACAGAGGGAGCACCATGTAACGTTAACCACAAATAAATCAATGGGATGACATAGGGCTAGCTATAAATAAACCAGCATTGGCCAGTTAACATTAGTATGCCAAGTGAAGTGGAATGGTGGGTAGAAATAAACCGCAACTTTGTAAAGATTGTAGCTAGAAATCCATGCTTTAGTTTGTGTGAATAAACCAATAGCAAGTTGGCAGGAGTGGTAGCTCAATTAACTGGCTTAACTAACTACAGTTAACTACTGTACTGTTAACTATCCAACCAGAGCATATGAGCGGAGTGGAGCGGTGAGAATCTCAGCTCCTCGCTCACGGAGCTGTTCACCCTCCGCTCCCCCTGCTCTAAAGCCACATCAGGCCAGTTCCGCTCATTATCGCTCAGCGCTCAACGCAGTTTGCATCGCGCTCCACTCAAATCGCCCCCCGCTCCACTCAAAAAAGGAACAAAATCTGCATGTATTCACTTTTAGCTTAAACCACAGCCTTACTTTATCTCCCGAATTTGTTGCATACAGACATCATCTCGCTTATCCATTCTGTCTTGAAACGGGATCTAACACTGACGCTAAAATGAGATGTTAATCAGTATAGTATATTCCATAGCGAATTGACACGTTTGTTTGCCAATGTTTCTGCAAAAGCAGCGATGCCCATTGGAAGTGCAGCGTGTGAGTGTAATCCGGTGATTCAGGGATTTGATTTCTGTGACAGCAGGGAGATCATCCCCAGGGTCCCAGCTCCTTCTGCATTTTGTCTGTGAGGTCTGCTAGTGGTGTCGACACACTGACAAGGTGCGTCAGCTGCCGTACTTGATTCAGGTGATGTTAGCAACATTAGACTTGAGTTTGTTTTACCATAAACGGGTCTTTTTGGAACAACCGGATGAACGACTGAATCATCCGCAGCTGGCTGCTCCATCGAATGGCGCAGGCATTTGTGGGGCGGACACCTAATTGGTCGGTTTCCTCTGTGCTCTAGCGTACACTTTTCACCAGGTGCCCGGCTTTCACTAACAGCCTATTAATGTTGTCGTGCTTGTTAACGGCGTTTTTGATCGCCAGCTGAAGCATGTGAATGGGGACATCTCAGATGTAAATTTGACAAAGTAAAGTACTGGATTTATCATAGTTTCTTGGGGGAGTGTAGCCGTTGAGCTGCGCTGGTGAAGTTTTGCATCCCTTCGCGTTCTCCTTTACTCAGCGCGTTCATAGTCCATGAAAATCATTTTCAAAAAATGCTACATCCAGCTCTCATTTTTCTCTCCCTTGTTATGGTTGGGTCATTTGCGTGCAGTGAATAAACTTTTGAATTCCTCAACCCTTTTCTCTTGTTGCTGCTGCTGCTCCTCTCGCTCTATAAAATACAAATTAATGGACGACACAAATTAAATTAAACAGATGGATTCTGGGTCAGGCTTGAGCATGCTTCAGACTCGTGGTTGTGAGCGAGCGAATTGGAGCGGGACATAGGGCGACGCTCCGTCCTTTTAAAAATGCCGCCGCTCTGCGCTCTGTTCAAAATCCAGTCCGCTCCCCGCTCCAACAACCTAACTAGGTAACGTTAGTTAACAACACACCCAGCAAGTTCAGGAACGGTAAAGCCACTCTTCGTGATTACAACCATATAAACAATACATTTTTTAGTGTAGCATTATTTACTTACCAATACGCGCATTCACACTGGTTTTGCTACAGGACACAACAGCCGTGTGAATTTCCAAATGAAACTGTTTTGGTGACCGTCAATTTAAATGGTTTGACCTTAGACCATCGCGTTATAGGAAACACAATCCCGCCTTCTTTTTGCCTTACTACCCAATCACAAATTTAAATTCTGTTAAATTGCGGGATGGGCCAATTTTCCGCATTTCTATCATTGAGAGAAACATTGACCACTGGTGGGGATCAATGAAATTAAATATGATATCGAATATAGAATAGAAATATAGCTCGGGAATCATCAGCGTGGCTCTATAAAATAACAATATTTAGTTAAATTTGAGCAAATTGATTATGAAACTTGAGTCAGATACAGTCAAGATGTCAGGTGAGAGGAAAACAAAAAACAACAAATTGAAATATTATGTATAACCATTTTTTTTCTTCTCTGTTTGAATTCATTAAAATCTAGCATTTCCCCCGATAAATATTTCCACAACACATGATGAATGATGAATTATTATGATGATGATTACAATTATAAAATTATTTTAATATTAATATTAATATTATCTATAATATTATTATTATATTAGTATTATTACTACTATTATTATTATTATGTTATGGATTAAATACATAAATTTATACATTTTCACATTCATTAAACCTACTGTTCCTAAAATATATGTTTCTCTCATCATATATACGGTTTTGCTTTTAGAGGGTTTTAGTGTATTTTGCTGGCTTGAACCCATGTATCCCAAGCTATTCAGGGTTTGTCTGGTGCGTCAGGTAATGGTCCCTGAGCAGGAATTACGCAGGTTTAAGCCTTCATGTCCAGCTGTTTTTTGACGTCACGGGGCAGCAATGTCAATGATAGCCAATGATGGGGAACAACAGTAGGCCTATTTGATAGGAAAGCAGTATCTGATAGGGAACAGTATATTGTAGTGATCCTCGCTATATGAGCCCACGTTACAATTCCCCATCAAGTGGTTTAAACCCAATAGCACGATGCGTAGGGTGTTTTCCTTTTACACCGGAGACCAGGGTTGCTTCCTGCTCTTTCCATTCGCTACACTGTGTCAGAAGTGGGATGGCCATTGGCACACACAGCCTGGGATGTGAGGGGCTGAGGTTAGTGGAAGCAAGGTGATGTGGCTTCCATTCGGAGAGGGCAGTGTAGCGATCTGTGCCACAGTCAATTCCCACCAAGTGGAAGACCAGGGTATTCATGCTGGAGAGGGTATTCATGCTGAAGAAATGAGCTCCCTCCATTCACTACAATATAATGGGGAAACAAATATCTTATGGGGAGCTTCATTTTCTTAAAAAAATGTATTGCAACCTTGCTGGAAATCGGACCCGGGAACCCAGTTTTGGGACCCCTTTCTTTGCCTGTACTGTGGCATACCTGTATCAGCCATCATTGATAGTTGAAGGCTACCAACAAATAACAAGTACATTCCATATCATCATAAATCCATCTAAAATAATCATATAATATATGTCCATATTAATTTAAACAGTTCGTTAAATACAGTACCCAAAGACCGGAATCAATTTCTCGGGCAACGGAAGTAGTATAGAGCGGAGTAGACCCACAGGAGGGGCAAAGAAAAAAATAGAGAAAGAAAAAAACGGAGATTCTGAGGGTTAGGTGGATTTAGACTAGTTCCGAACTGTCCCGACCAGAGGAGCCCCCCGGGGGTTGAGAGGAACGCCAACCACCGTAATTAAACATTCGAGTTATTACTCAACTCGTTACAGTTTCATCGATTGCTAAGCACTCATTTCTTGAAAGCTGTCTTCTCCTTTCTCTTAACTGTGATACACAAAAACCCAATTTCAAGCTACATTAACAAACCTCAGACTTTCTTGCAAAAACCAAACTTTTACACCTCAAAACAGTTCCAAGACGTGACTCAAAACTGAACTTAGTGTCAAATCGTTCACCTTGCCCCGAGAGTCAATCAAAATAAAAAAAACTCACTGAAACAGTCACTAAAAACACTACGTAGAAAAATAGAAAACAATGTCAGGACATGAACTGGCGAAATAAATGTTATGTTCACTGTAGGCTAAATGCATGTTCACAAACCAAAAAAAAAAACCTGTGCATTTTAGCACTTTGTACAAAAAGACAAAAACAGAAATCTTGGAGTACATGTAGCATTGTAAAAACAAACAGAAATCGTATGCGTTTGCCACTTTGTGTACATTCCTTTCGTAAGCCCATGTAAAAATAAAGTACAAAAATATACAAATAAGTGCATTACTCAGCCACGAGCATCATGTCTCAGTATACTGGGGCAGGACACAGATTCATCCACATCACAGGCCACATTTGTCTGGACAGGGCATACGTGGGAAAAAACCCCTTGGATGCCCGTAGATCAGGCTTGGCATATGCCTCCACACCTGGTCACCAAGCGTCCATGCTCTGCAGGGAGATTTACCACTGGTGTTAAGGTTGGGTTCATATTACTTCCACCGCCATGAGGAGAATAATTCCTCAATGGGGTTAGGTAATCGGGGAGAGTCCGGTGGAGGCAAAATTGATAAAATATACCTTGGTTCATATTGTACACCTCCACCCTGGAGGCTCTGTGAATAAACTTCACATTGTCCCAAACACAAACATAGATGGATGCATCATCCTGCTGCCCTAACTAAGGCATCCTCGCATGTGGATGAGGAAAGAGGAGATGTCGTGAGTGTTGTAGGGCCCCAGGTTGGCATGATAGTGGACAAACCCCCATGATGCGGATAGCTAGTACATAATGTTGACATCTGCCACCACGCTTCCCAGGAACACCAACAAGGCCCGATGGCCAATCACATACGGCCCTCTCCTTTCATTTGGTGCAGATTAACCCAGCTTCAAATCCATGCTAGATGTTATTGATGGGGTCTTTCCATTGCATCCAGTTGAAAAACCCCTCAGGCAGAATATAGATATAGTTTGTAAGTGATACGGAAAAGGGATTTAGGCCTACTACAGTTAAATCTACTATTAGAGTAATTCAAACATGAATGTGTCGGATATATGCCAACCTGTACATACTGGAATCTTTGCTCTTTGACGCTGTCTGAGTTTGCGATCAAAGGGCCTCTGTATAAGCTGTCATGCCGCAGTCTGTCTGCGCTTTTGAGGACTACGATCAACAGGTAGAGAGGCTGACACTGTTGATAACCTCAAAATTTAATGGTCCTAAATGATCTTCTGCTGAATTTTCGCTCAGTTTAATCGGCATTGTTCTCACAGGACATATTCAACAATTAGGGTCTCTTTGGTGTGGGAGAACATACCTATCCTCCCAACCCCATGGGGCAGTCTTAAATCTAAAAAAAAGAGAACTGGAGTTACAAGAAATATCGATGGAATTACTATGGCCTATAAAACAGTAGACCTAACCCTCCATACAATACTACAGTACATGGGTATAGTGATCGTACTGAAACATTATTTACTTACAGGTATACTGTGGTACAGTATTAGTATGTCAGACAGAATTGCTTGTCACATTTAAATACTGTACCCTATAATGTCAAAAATAAGGTAATTACCTGTATCTTCTCTAAATCTCTCGGATTATGGTGGACACAGTGAATCTACTGATGTTGGTTGTACCTTTGCTCCGCTCCATCATTGTCTCATACCTATGGATCAAGAACATGGCAATCACAGTAGCTCTGTATTCATCAGATCTATTATGTTCTTTCTCTGCGCTGAACCACCTGTCGGACCACCTCGACCTCCTCTCACACAACTCTTCCTCTCAGATTTCTATCCATTGTAGGGCCTCACACACCCAGTGCTCTCTGAACTGGCTTATGTATAGTCCCTAACATATTAGCCACAAGTGTGATCAATTTTGGAGGTTGTTGGTTCAAGTGTGACACCTGGCTCGATATTGTGTTGACTTTTGTCACCTGGCTCACCATTATGCAGACGCGGGCATCACAATGAAAATGTGTTGTCTAAACTAGGTGAAAAGTGCTTATGGTTTTGCCAAAAGAGTGATTGATTAAATCAGTGGGTCCAGGGCAACTGCAGGCATTTGGTTCATACAATAGGGTTTAGTTGTTGTAGCATTGAGAAAAACTGTAATTACTTTCTCGTGTGACAGAGCAACTCCTAATGAGAGCTACTCCACTCTGTAGGACAGACGAGAAGTTCGCATGAAAACTGCGTCTCGCACAGGGGCATGGCGTCGAAGTTTTTTCCATCTGTTTTTTTTATTTTTATTCTACAGGTGACGGAACACGGAGAGGGATGGAGTGTAGTAGAGAGAGGAGAGAGAGAGGAGAGAGAGAGATGGAGGAGAGAGAGAGACGAGGACATAGAGAGCGAGAGAGGGATGAGAGAGAGAGAGAGAGAGATGAGAGAGAGACGAGAGAGAGAGATTGAGAGAGAGAGAGAGAGAGAGAGTGTGAGGGAGAGAGAAGGAGAGAAGACACGAGAGAGAAGAGACGAGAGAGAGAGAGAGGAGAGAGAGAGAGAGAGAGAGAGAGAGGGATGTAGACGAGAGAGAGAGGAGGGGAGAGAGAGAGATGAAGGAGACGAGAGAGGGAGATGAGAGCGATGAGAGAGAGAGAGAGAAGACGAGAGAGAGAGAGAAAGCGACCCCTTCTCATGTAATGGGGTAGGTCCATTCAAGCGAGGCCTGGATGCAACGGACGGGGTGTGGAACGGTGGGGAACAGAAGTTCCGGGCACTATTTGCTGCGCACCGTTCTTCAGTATAAGGAAAGCGTCAGAACTGCGCAGTCAAGAAGATAACCATTTGATGTCCTTTATATCTATTACTACAGGTATGTGTAATTAGCGCACGCTTAAATGTTAATATCCAAGAATCATGCATGCCAATCGCTAAAGTAAACACAAGATCGTAAGTAGTATTATCCAGTTGGGCAAGGTTTGAAGGTTATCTTTTGCTCATAACGAGGGAAGACGTGATAAAAACTATTTTACAAGTCCACATAGCTAGAGACTTCTGGGTTTGTCTGAGGGATGCAAATAACTTTCCTCATGTTAGTTTAAGAATTAATCAATTATTGATAGTTCTGAGATCTTCGGTAAAATGCGGCGTCTTCTCAGTCAGCGTCAACGGACTTTCCCAGGCGCGGACAGTGCAGGTGCATCAGAGAGACAATTTCACGGTGCACTACAGTTTGAAGCTGATGTAATGATTATCGTTTCTACATGTGTATATAATATCAGAACCACATTCAGTTGTTTCTATCTTTGGTTCTAAATGTTACTGTGTGTGAACGAAATACAATTGGTTTTGAGTGAAATAATACAGTGAAGACAAGGTATTCAGGAACATAGTACATAGTGCTGACGAAAACAAATACAGAACTTACTACAGGGTTTTTAAGCATATGTGAATTGGGAAATCTACTCTAGGTTAACTTCAATGGAATTTAAAGTGGGTACTTCTGTGTTAATGTGAATGAATCATGTTTGCTTTCAGCTATTGAAAGGAGATCAGTGACTTGACGGACAGGAGCTACACGGAGTTTATTAGATTTTCTTCTTGAGTACGGCACTCAAATTTCTACGGCTGAGCTCATGTCCTCTATAGAATATTATCAACAGTATTGTGCGAGGTCTGCACACGTAATATATAAACAGTACCAGCACCTACTTCAGTTCCAAGTCAACACTGAATTAGAAATTGACAGGAAGAAATCTAATATATTTTTTAGAGAAAGGAAGTGAACAGAAATTTCAAGACAATAACTTTCTTGTTGTTGTTTCTCTTCATCTAATACCGGTGATCAGAATTAAGTCTGAGGCCGGTAACATCAAACAGTGGGGACAAAACCCAAGCCTGCCTCTCTCCCCCACACTGAGTCCAAACCTACAGTCACTAGGTCCTGATTTTGACAGTGGAGCCCAGTTACTGCAGGATCCTAGCAGATGGCATCAGTGCAAAGCTGGAGACTGCAGTCAAACACTGGAGCTGAATGTCAACATAAAGCGAAGAAGAGGAGGAGAAGATTGGGAAATCTGTTTCTCATGGCTAGAGACAGGTTGTTATTTTATCAATAAGTTATCTTTACTAATATCTTTACAAAAATCTCCACTAGTTAATGACCCAGTCTATGGCTAGAGTTGAATTCTGTAATTTGACTCCCAACATCCATGACATTCTTTTTGCTTGTAGTTGTTCAGTTCCAAAACTTCCCATTGTGCATGAACGTATGCAGTAGAACTGTTTCATGAGTAACGTTTCAGTGAGAAGGAGATGTTAATTAATTCTACTGAGACTTGCATAGTTTGACACAGTATTGTAGAATTGGTTTTATCACAATGTATTTCGGAAGAATCACTGAAAATACATTCTCTTCATGCTTTTCCAAAGAAGAACATTAGAATTGCAATTTGGATTATTCGAATGAGACTGAGGAAGTGTGAAATGGAATTGACCCAACCCTGGAAGTTGCTACTTTGTAGATAGTGAAGTGAGGATGATATGTCATAATTATCACTCCCGCTCCTTTTGCCTTTTTGACCGTTATCCACTTTAGAATAGTTTTATTCACTGTTGTATTGAACAGCTATGAATGAAGTCATTTGTTATCCACCAAACTGACTGGTTTTCTGATGTTGTTCACACAGGAGACCGTATTGAGGACATTCTCTACATCCAGAACGCCAACAGCAAGGCAAGCTCACAGAGCTCAGAGGTCTCATCACTGCCACATGTGAGGAGATTTTCCCAACTCTTACCTATGCTAAAACAATACACTAAGAATACACACAGGAGAGAATCGGTATATTCTGCATGACTGTGGGACGAGCTTCACAACATCAAGGGCTATGACAGTTATATAGAGTGCACACTGAGAGACAGCCTACTCCTCGCTCTGACTGTGGGGAAGAGTTCTCTCAAACAGAGCAACTAAAAACACACCCAAGTATACATAAAGGAGAGACGCCTCATCAGTTCTCTCAGGATCCTAGTTAAGATTAAAGTCAATCCATCACTCATTGTCACCTCGAAAGGAAGTGGTAACTTGAATGATAACATTTTAAGAAAGAGTAAACATCTTTTGAATCCTATGTTTATCACTGTGAGGACTATTTCTGTGCAGAGGAAGGGAAAAGGTTTACACAAGAAAAATAGCTTTATTGGTAGTATTATGTTCATTCAGGTCCACTGTTAATTATCAATACAAAAAAGGTTGCATAGTTAGCATCAAGTTTCAAGTAGAGCACTTTCAGTTACAGAGAAACAGTGTTGTTGATCGCGAATGAGGGAAAATGATAAATGCATACAATTTGCATCATCACATTGTGTTGCAATGTGCTAAGTGGCTTCCCAATCATGGTCCAGGGGACACAAGGGGTGATATATTTTTAGTTTTTGCCCTAAACAATCAACATGTATTCAACCTAAGCATACTCAGCCTTGAATGGAATTAAGGTGTAGTGTGAGTGAAGAGGCAAAACAAAACAAGCTAACACCCCTTGGGACCAGGACTGGGGAACATGCTGTACTGAAAAGTCCGCCATCTTGAGAACCTTCATGTGACGTGCACATTTTTGGGACATGGTGGAGAGACACATAAACATGGGCTTAGAAAATGTGACTTGTTTTGACTGATGTGAAGAATAATCCTGCTAGTCTTATTCAGTTGACTCGAAGAAGGATCATTTTTAAGAACCTGAGTGTCTGATTATACTTATCCTTGCTCTGTGGATACTTATTGGTGTCGTGAGTTTAGATCATACACAGGGTTCTTTCACAATTCCGGTCCCTGGAGGGCGCCGCAAACACCTCTGTTTTTCATCCTCCCTTCTAATCAGGGGCTAATTCAAACCTGGGACACCAGCGTGAGACGTGCAATTAAAAATACCAGGTAGGAAATAAAATACTAGACAGTGTATCGGCCCTCCAGGACCGGAATTGAAGAACCCTGCCATACAGTTATAACATATGATATTCAAACAAAATCTTACTTGACCGTTCCCTTGGCCCTATTATACAGAGAAACATTAACATTCTGAATGTGGCCTCTTTAATAAAGAGAAACATTACCATTCTGATGTGGTCCTTTAATAACTAGAAACATCTAACATTCTATGTCGGCCTTTAATACAGAGAAACATAACATTCGACTGTGGCCTCTAATAAACGAGAAAACAGTAAAATTCGATTTGGCCTTTTAAAATAGAAACATTAACATTTGATGTGGCCATTTAATACAGAGAAAACATAACATTCTGATGTGGCCCTTAATAACTAGAAACATAAACATCTGAGTGTCAGGCTCCTTTAATAAAGAGAAACAGTTAACATTCTAATGTGGCCTTTTAATACCGAAGAAACATTAACATTCTGATGTGGGTACTTTTAATAATAGAAAATTAACATTTGATTGGCCCTTTAATACAGAGAAACATTAACATTCTGACGTGGCCCTTAAAAATAGAAACATAAACATTCTGATGTGGCCCTTTCAATAACTAAAAAACATTAACCATTTGATGTGGCCTTGAATACAGAGAAAGCATTAACCATTCTGATGTGGCCCTTAATACAGAGAAAACATTAACAATTCTGATGTGCCATTTAATACAGAGAAACACTTAACATTTTGATGGGCCTCTTAATAACAAGAAACATTATACATTCTGATCTGGTCCTTTTAATAACTAGAAACATTAACATTCTGATGTGGCCTTAATAACTAGAAACATTAAAATTATGATGTGTCCCTTTAATAAAGGAAACATAACATTTATAA
This sequence comes from Coregonus suidteri, assembly GCA_036851935.1. Classification (NCBI taxonomy): domain Eukaryota; kingdom Metazoa; phylum Chordata; class Actinopteri; order Salmoniformes; family Salmonidae; genus Coregonus; species Coregonus suidteri. The sequence goes on from JAGTTL010000114.1 coordinate 15,615, forward strand.
TTGGCCCTTCTAAATAACTAGAAAACATTAAATTCATGATGTCGCGTCCTTTAAAACTAGAAACATTAAACATTCTGATGTGGCCCTTTAATAACTAGAAACATTAATACATCTGATATGGCCTTTCATACAGAGAAAACATTAACATTCTGATGTGGCCCTGTTAATAACTAGAAACATTAACATCTGATGTGGTCCTTTAATAACTAGAAACATTAACATTCTGAGTGGCCCTTTAATACTAGAAACATAACATTCTGATGTGGCCCTTTAATCCAGAGAAACCTTAACATCTAATGATGGCCTTTAATACCTAGAAAAACATTACATAACTGATGTGGCCCATTTAATACCTAGCACACATAAATATCTGATCGTGGCACACTTATAATAACATAGAAACACTTAACATTACTCGATGTGCCCCTTTAATACCTAAGAAACATTAACATTTCGGATGTGGCCCTCAATTCAATACAGAGAAACATTAAACATTCTGATGTGGGTCTTTAATAACTAGAAACAGTAACATTTAATGTGCCTTTACTACAGAGAAACATGAACATTCGTGATGTGGCACCTGTAATACTAGAAACATAACATTCTGATGTGGACTAATAACTAGAAACTATAACATTCTGATGGGTCCTGAAATACCTAGATAACATTAACATTCTGATGGTGGCCCTTTAATACAGAGAAACATTACATGCTGATGTGCGCTCCTTTAAAATACCTAGAAACATTACATTGAGGTGGCCTTAATAACTAGAAACAGTACATTCTGATGTGGGCCCTTTAATACGAGAAACGTAACATTATGATGTGGCCCCCTTTAATAACTAGAAACATTAACCATTCTGATGTGGCCCTTTAAAACTAGAAACATTACCACATTCTGATGTGGTCTTGATAACTAGAAAACATAAACATTCTGATGTGTCCTTTAATAACTAGAACCATTAACATTCTGATGGTGGTCCTTATATAAATAGAAACATTAACATTCTGATGTGGCTTAATAACTAGAAACATTAACATCGATGTATGTCCTTAATAACTAGAAACTGAACATCTGAGTCGCCCTTTAATACAGAGAAACATTAACATTCTGATGTGGCCCTTTAATAACTCTAGAAACATTTAAACATTCGAGTGGGTCCTGTTATATACTAGAATACATTAACATTCTGATGTCGGTCCTTTAAAAACTAGAAACATTAAACTAGTCTGAGGTGGCCTTTAATTACAGAGAAAACAATTAACATCTGATGGGCCTTTAATAACTAGAAACATTAACATCTGATGTGGTCCTTAATAACTAGAACATTAACATTCTGATGTGGTCCGTAAAACAAGAAACATTAACCATTCTGATGTGGTCCTTTAATAACTAGAAACATTCAAATTAATGGTTGGCCTTTAATACAGAGAAACATTAACATTCTGATGTGGTCCTTATATAACTAGAAAACATTAACATTCTGGATGTGGTCCTTTAATAACTAGAAACATTAACATTCTGATGTGGGCCTTCATAACTAGAAAACATAACATCTGATGTGCACTTCTTAATAAAGAAAACATCTAACATTTGTGTGTGTCCTTAATAACTAGAACATTTAACATTCTGATGTGGTCCTTTAATAACTAGAAACATTAACATTTGATGTGGTCCTTTAATAACTAGAAACATTAACATTCTGATGTGGCCTTTTCAATAACTAGAAAAATAACCATTCTGATGTGGTCCTTAATAACTAGAAACATAACTTCTGATGTGGTCCTTTTAAATAACTGAAACTTAACATCTGATGTGGTCCTTAAACTAGGAAACATAACATGTTGATGTGGGCCCTTAATAACTAGAAACATTAATCATTCTGATGGGTCCTTTAATAACTAGAACACATTAACATCTGATGTGGTCCTTTAATAAAATAGAAAACATGTACAACACCATCATTAAGCCGACTCCAACCCAATCTATTAAGTTTGCCGGACGGACACAACAGTGTAGGCCTTGATCACCGACAACGATGAGACCAGCCTATAGGGAGTGAGGTCAGAGATCTGGCCGTTGTGGGTGCCCAGTGACAAACAACCTCTCCTCAAACGTGACCAAGACCACAAGATGATGATTGTGGACTACAGGAAAAAAAAGATGCTGAGCACGCCCCCATGTCCATCGACGGGGCTGTAGTGAACAGGTGAGAGCTTCAATTACCGTGGTTGTCCACATCACCAACGAACTATCATGGTCCAAACACACCAAGGCACAGCGTGAAGAGGGCACGACAAAGCCTATTCCCCCTCAGGAGACTAAAAAAGATTGCATGCGAGTCCTCGACCTCAAATAAATTCTACAGCTGCACCACCGAGGAGCATCCTGACTGGTTGCATCACCCGCCTGGTATGGCAAACGCTTGGACTTGGACCGCAAGCACTAAAGAGGGTAGTGGCGTTTACGGCCAGCTACAGCAAAGGGGCAAAGCTCCCTGCCATCCAGGACCCAATTATTTTTTTTTTACCAGCGGTTTGTATGTAAGAGGAAGGCCCTCAAAATGTCAAAGACTCCAGTCACCTAGTCATAGACGTCTCTCTGCTACCGAACGGCAAGCGGTTACCGGCTAGTGCCAAGTCTAGGTTCCAAAAGCACTTATCAACAGCTTCTACCCCAAGCCATAAACTCCCTGAAACAGCTAATCAGGCTGTACCGGACAATTGCACTGCCCCCCCTACACCATACTTTACGCTGTGCTGCGACTCTGTTAAGTATCATGCCATAGTCACACTTTAACTCTACCCACATGTACATATTACCTCCAACTACCTAAACTAAGCCGGTGCCCCCGCACAGTGACTATGCAAAGGTACCCCATGTATATATAGCCTCCCTACTGTCACTGATTCTATTTATATATAGCCCTCCCTACTGTCACTTATATTTTACTTCAGCTCTTTTTTCTCAACACTTTTTTGTTGTGTTTATTCTTACTTTTTTGCTTTAAAATAAATGCACTGTTGGTTAAGGGCGTAAGTAAGCATTTCACTGTAATGTCTGCACCTGTTGTATTGGCGCAGGTGACAAAATAAAACTGGATTTGATTTGATTTGATTGGAGTAACATCTGATGTGCCGTCTTTAATAACTAAGAAACATTAACATTTCTGATGTGTCCTTATAACTAGAAACGATTACATTTTCTGATGGGTCCTTTAATAACTAGAAACAGTAACATCTAAGGTGCCCTAATCCAGAGAAACATTAACAATTCTGATGTGGCCCTTTAATAAAACTCAGACACATTAACATTTGATGTGATCCTAATAAACTAGAAACATTAAAATTGGATGTGGTCCTTAATAACTAGAAACATTAACATTCGGAAGTTGGTCCTTTAATAATAGAGAGATTTAACATTCTGATGTGGTCCTTTAATAACTAGATAACATAACATTGATGGGGTCCCTTTAATAACTAGAAACATTACATTCGGATGTTTGGTCCTTTAATAACTAGAAACATAACATTCTGATGTGGTCCTTTAATAACTAGACACTTTAACATTCTGCGTTGGTCATTAATAAACTAGAAACATTAACATTCTGAGTGGCCCTTTAATAACTAGAAACATTAACATTTGATGTGGTCCTTTAATAACTAGAAACATTCAACATTCTGATGCTGGGTCCTTATAATAACTAAGAAACATTAAAATTCTAATGTGGCCCTTTAATACAGAGAAGAAACATATAACATTCTAGGTGGCCCTTTAATTTTTAAGAAAACATTAACATTATGATGTGGCGTCCTTAATAACTAGCAAACATTAAAACATTCTGATGTGGCCCTTTAATAAAGAGAAACATTAACATTCTGATGTGGCCCTTTAATAACTAGAAACATTAACATTCTGATGTGGTCCTTTAATAACTAGAACATTAACATCTACTGTGCCCTTAATACGAGAGAAACATTACATTCTGATGTGTCCTTTTAATAACTAGAAACATTAACATTCTGATGTGCCCTTTAAGACAGAGAAACATTAACATTCCGATGTAGGCCCTTTAATAACTCAGAAAATGAACATTATGATGTGGTCCTTTAATAACATAAAACATTAACATTCTGATGTCTGGTCCTTAATAACTAGAAACATAACATTCTGATTGTGGTCCTTTAATAACTAGAAACATAAAACATTCTGATCGTCGGTCCGTTTAATAACTAGAAACATAACAATTCTGATGTGGCGCTTTATAACTAGAAACATTAAACATTCTGATGTGTGTCGCTTTTTAATAACAAGAAACAAACATTCTGATGTGGGCCCTTGAATAACTAGGGGGTGAATAAACATAACATTCTGATGCCATTAATCTTATTCTTCCGCAATCAGACTTACGTCTCCAACTATGATACTTCTCTACGGCTCGGTGCCACTTGTGTCGTTAGAACATATTGGTCTGCCAGTTCCTCCATTTCTTCCAGAACCTGTCGACTCCAGGCGAGGACAGCTTCTCAGTCTGCGCCAAGAGCGGGTGCTCCATGCTGATTACGGGTATGTCTCCTCCCTGTCCGCTGTGCGCCCCAGATAATGTGAGTTGGCGGGTCAAGTCTCCACTGAGTCCTCTTGTTCCTGTGCCTGGCGTCGATGGGTCGCTCATTAGTCAAGTTGGGCTGCAGAGTAGAGAAGGGTCTGGAACTCCCCTCAGGTTTATAGCAGCAGTTGTTCCGCCAAGACTGTTAAGAGCCTCTTTTAAGAGCTTGACAGCTGCCTCCGCGCCTCCAGTTCCTGTGTGCGAGTCTGCAGGATGAAAGTCCACATTGCCACTCTGTGTATTTTGCAGCCTTGTCTTCGATGATGCCTCTGCAAACAGGCCAGGGCGTTGTGTGAGCTCCGCCAGATGCAAGGCCTGGCGCCCCAAAGTTGTCGCCTCTGTTGACCATAGCTTTTTGGGCTGCCCCCTCGAGTCATGTGAAACGGGAGTAGGCCTGAGAAAGCTCTCAGAAGAAATGGTCGTCGACGAGGATCAGCTTCCTGGACGGCTCGGAATCATGCAACAATTACCAATTCCCTCAGACCTTTTCTTGGGTCTGTCTTAACTACTGTGTTCAATCACTTCAAAGGGTCCAAAGAGTCTAGCGCAGTATACTCGAAGTTTGCTATACTGTTACGTCCTGAGGAAGAGCGAATCATCACTTGCGCACAGCCGGGTCTTGCTTCTTGCAAGTGATACACCTGTTAACCACCTTCTTCCTGTCTCCCGACCTTGCACAACCCAGGCCTTTCTTGTAGTGTTGCAGCAGTGTGGCCAGTCACCCCCTCTCATGATTCGCTTCGTGAGCACTTCCCCGCAAGCAAGGCCCCCAGCCACGACCGGAACGGGCATACAAGGTACAAGCGGTTCCGATTCATATTCAAGGACTGGACTCTACCTACCACAAAGTAAGAGTCCCCTTGTTGTCATCTTCAATCACAAAAGGGGCGGTTTTATCATGCGTATCCTGAAAGTTCACGCCGTCTTCCAGGCCCGCAAGGGCCAGGTCTTGCGAAAGCCGCCCACGTTTCTATCTCCCACAGAGACAGGCCTGGGCCCTTACCTCCCACCTTTGCTGAGCTAGAGGTTGGTAGCTTGTCCTCAGCCAGGCTCCTGCAGTCTTCGAACCCAGGCGATGATCCACACAATTTAGACAAGCTACTGAATCGTTCGGGCCCAACAAGGTGCTACTAGAGATAACCCCAGGGCTTCCTCTTTGCCTCTCTACCTGCTAGGAGTTGGACCTTTGTCTTCATCTGCGGTGTGCGGTGCGGAGGTCTTGCAAGTTGCCCCAACATCAGTCTATTCGATGTGGCTCTGAGAATTTCTCTGCCGGAGACATGGTGACACAGCTGAGAAAGCTATACTATCGCACCCTTAACTGTCACTCAGCCACGCTGGTCACTATTCACTGGCCGTTTTCACAGGCCACTCAGCCTCAGGCCAACTCAGGAACTCTGGGGCCTTGTTGCCACTCTGACCCTTTCATCGAGTTCCTCAGGAGTGCTCCCCTTGTGATGATGTCTGCTATGTTCAGGTTTAGCCCTCAATCCACGTCCAGTCTTCTAATGGTGTCCACCCTTCTGGATCTCGATGCGGTTGCAAAGAAGTGTTGGTAAGCCATAGCTCTCCTTGTGAAGCTCCCAGGATTGTTGGCTATCACGAAGTTTGTGGGATCACAGCGCGAGACCTTGATGTGGCAGTGCTTTACAATTCTCGGATTTTCTCAGGCGGATCGAAAAGACAGACCACATTACCTATGCTTTAATCACGTCTCCTTTCTGGTTGAGAGGGTAAGCTTTGCTTTTGACCTCAACCAGCCTCACTTACGACCCCCATTCTGCCGTCTCCCAACGGAGATAGAGCACCACGCCGTAGGAAGCCTCACTCCCATCTGAAAACGGATCTCCCATTGATGGCCTATGGTTCGGTGGTGTGATGGATTCTTCCGAACGATCTGGGCAAGTCTCACATATTCTTCGAGGAGTCTGTATTGAAGCCTCCCGTCGTGGGAGAGCTGGGTAATTCCCAGGTGTCCTTAAATGAATGCTTATACTCACTTCTTGGTAAGCTTATCTCTCAAAGCATCACCCCTCTTCTGCTCTTGAGGTGTGTGGCAAGACCAATGGGGACCGCTAAGAATCCAGCGATCTGGCTTCGCAGCATCCGACGCGTTGTCAATGGGTTTGGAGTTTACTGACCGCCTCTTCGCGCAAATCGACTCCGTCATCATCATTTCCTCTTTTCTTTGAGAAATTTACGTAGGATCATCACCCGAAGTTAGTCAGTCTCTGGTTCAATAGCCGACTCAAGTGCTATTGCTTCTCGTCCCACGCATATGGTTGGGTAAACCAGTGTTTTGGGCACACTCACAGTCGTCTCCCATACGATACTGTCCCCCCCCCCCACAGTGTTGGATTTCGGACCTCCCACTTGGCCTTATAAGACCCATGGCTTAAGGGAGAACATCCAGCACTTTTAAGATATTTTCCACTCCTTGGGATTTGCTCCAGTATGCCGCAAGTCATTGTGGGACCGTAAGATGTCAGACACATACACATCTATCTACCACCAAACTACTGACGTCTCCTAAAACACATGGCTGCAAAACTGGAAGTGGGATGTTTCTCTATTGCATCTGGGCGATACAAACCAGCAGTTTATCGCCAAGTTGACCTGACGCAGCAAAGACTCGATCACTCCTAAGGATTGTATCTCCAGAGAATCGATGGAGGTGTACTTCTATGTCTTCTAGCCAGGACAGAGTCGTACATCTTTTTTGTCACATCGACCAGAGGCAGCGTACAACCAGTCTGAATCTCAGAGCACGCCCGTATTTGATTTAGGATGTCTAGGACCCTGCTACAGTAGATCATTTAAAAACCTTATCCCTGAATTCTTGGCTATGTTCCAGACGATTCTTACAGGGGTAGTGGTTGGGAGTGAGGATTACGAGCAACTAAATGAATGAATATACCATTTAGGGCCCTTCCAGCTATCGATTAATCTTGGGTGACTTTAACCGGCAGTCCCCTCTTGAGACCATATAGTGGATTTGATCTCTGTCGCAGCCTTCATTCCGGCTCCCTCTCCAGTCGTATCTCAGTGTTTAAAAAGGTCGCTCACTGCACGCTCGATGTCAGACAGCGGTCTGGGGTCTTTTCCACGGGGTAAAGCTTGCGTCCCAGTGAGGGATCGCTGTGCATGCAGCTTGACGTAGTGAGACATTCCTTTATTTCTCCAAGTCTCTTTCCTCTCCTAGGGTCATTTCCTTGACTCCAGGGGGGCCCTACCGCATCATGCAGCCCACCACACTGAGGTCACAGGCAGCGCAATACTGTCCCACTTGAACCATTAAAAAACGTCTGTGTGGTAGCGCAGTGTTTCGGAGGATTGCGTCTTCTCGTTCCACGAAACTCCACTGGGCCTTCCGTCTTCACGAGAATCTCTTCGTACGCCCTTGAAGCTTGTTCTCATTGACTAGCGAAATTGTTTCAGACCTGTGCACTGCTAGTCTATCACTTCAAAGAGGCCATGGATGCGTTTCCACCCAACAGTCTTCCCAAGGGGGCCATCCCTAGAGCGGACGAGGTCTCCAACTACTCTGACTGGCTGTGCGGACCAGGCGACCTCCCTGTGGCTAATCAACAGTCGATCTTTCCGGGCCGGACCAAGTCCTTGAGTGGGAACATTTGGAAAGAACTTCTGCAGTTGACTGTGCGTGACAGCCTGGTCACTTCGCAAAACATCTTCCAAAGCGCTAACAAAGAGTTTGTGCTCGCTATTGTACCTTGGGAGTTACATCTTAGCCTCAGGGTATTACTCTTGGTAGTACTGGGTTCTCCATCCCTCCACACCTTGGAACAATCAACTTAATGTTCTCACCCATTTAGCTTAAGACGCTCTGCTGCTTTATTAGAGATATAATTAGTATCTGAAGCTGCGGTCAATCAACGTTACCGAATAGCTGGCCAGAAGTTGTCGTCACATCCAACACGCATCATAATGGGATAGGTGCACTCTTGTGTGGCGAACAACCATGCCTAGCCACCTTTTTGTTAGTGATCTTATTTGAAAAAGGCTTATTTGAACCTCTGCCCTACGCAGCTCTGGAGAAAGTTTGAAAGAGCTCCTCCTGTTTGTGGTTAGTCCCAAGCTCCGTTTCCCCAATTTTGCTCGCTCTGCTCTCCGCTCTTTTCATCTTTCTCTGGATCGTGGCTTTAGGACTAGAGCAAGTAATTGTGGTCTGAAAGAGCCCTCTTTCTGACAGTCATCTTTGAGCATAGATACTTTTTGGGGGTATGCAGCGCAATCGTCACCAGAGCGCAAAGCACTTAAAGCATTGCTCTGCTATCCAAGCATGATGGACTATTGCCTGTCAGATGAGCTTTCTGAAGACACTGCAGGCGAACAGTCCTACCTCGTGCTCGTGGTCTCCACATGTGATGCATGAGCTGGTTGAGAGGCCCTTTAGGGTGTTCTGATGTGGCTCTGGTGAATGCCCTTCTTCCTTTTCTTTCGCGTGGACCTCTCAGTATTGTCGCCGGGCTAGGCTGTAGATGGTCTAGCTCATCGAGAATGTTCCTCCTGCTTTTCAAGTATGCAGTAGACAGTCGAAGTGGGTGCGTGGTGGTGGAAAACCGCTTCCAAGGTCATTTTTGTTTGTGTTATCCACTTTCTTTAAGGGAGTAGGAAGCTTCTTCATACGACTGCACAACCACTGGTTCTGTACAGCACTTCCTCCCGAATGACTGTAGTCACGAGAGCCTCTCCACGCTGGAATCAGCGAGTTGTCTTCCTCGGATGGTTTACTTTAATGGGGAAAAAGTCCTGCATTCTGTGTGCAAAGCAGGCAGCACTATTTTCGGCTTATTTACGTACTTGTTGTCCAGGAAGCCTGAACACGTCATCGGCGGTTATCCACAGCTAGGACAATACGAGGGTCCCTCTTGACTTTTTCATCCTAGGCTTCCCAGAGATGGAATGTCCTCACATTTTCCAATCCCATGAGGGGTTCCCAGACCGTGCAAGTCCCCCATTCAAGCTCCTTTCCATCGTTAATCAATCCCTCATATTACAGCCAAACAATGGGACAGCGTGAACGTTTCTAGGGCGGATCTGCGGGTGCCTTGTAGTTTAAGCCCCAACGGCCCTCCTGCTCACAATTGGTTCTCTTCCCAGTTCTCTTCGTTGTCAGATGAGACCGCCTTTCCATGCCCACTCATCCCACAGTTGCCACGCCTTTCTCTCAAACTTCACGGATCTCGAACGATGCCAATAGTCCACTGCGCGCAGGCATTAGGACACTGCCGCGCGATAATATTCGCAAAGTCAGAGTTAAATCTTTTGTTCTAGTCACACAGTTCCAATAATGGCATTCCCCCCTTTTATCAAATTACAACCTCTCACTTTCAGTTATTTGAAATGAATAATCTCTCAAATATCACTATATCTCAAAACAAGCCATAGAAAGTTGGTTGCAAATTTCAATTACATCATCCAGAAACGACAGAACAAACTCAAATACACTAATAGGAGAAAATATATATTTATTGATATTGTATGTTGTATAGCCTTACTTGTTGGTATCTCAGACGACCAGAACCTTAATAATAATCACCATACTTACTTCACATAGCACGGACATATAGTAGACTACTGACACTCACTTCCTATGGAATGGGTATGGGGACTGGACACGCCGGGACCCAGACCCTACTGTTGTCGATCACACATATTAATGTCGTGTTCAGGGTGCTCTCAGAGTTATCGGAAATACCTAGTTCCGACTGGAAGTTTCACTTGAATGACCCTCCAAGTAGGAATTACAAGTGAGAAATAGTGAAAATGTTGTTGCCAATCTTATTGGTTTAAGAATTGTTCCGACTTCAAAACCACTTGAACACAATCATGTGGAGTTACAACTTCCCCATTTTCCACGAGAATGTGAAGTTTGCATAATACAGCATTCAAGTGCTAGTCGGTACTAGAAAACGGACATTTCTGACTTGCTAACTGGTTGAACGCGTTACAATAGCCTAAGTATATAATATGATTGACATAACCACAATAAAAAAGGCATTGGAAGTGCCATAAGTGAAAGCCGACATATTTCATTATTTTTACATTAACCTCTTTAACATGTATTAAATGAATAATGAAGAAAATTGTGTAATTTAGACTCTACGAAATATGAAATGCATTATGAAGAAAATCGTGTACTGTTGCCTACACGGAAAAGGGGGCTTTCTGACCAAAAGTGCACCAGTGTCCCAAAGTATTAATCGAAATCAAGCATAGAAAAACAGCGTTAGCATTAATAAAACAATTTTTCCCACGAATTAAGTTGCACGTAAATGTGTGTATTTTCTCACAAATGATGTTCAGAAAATCTCAAACAGTACATAGGCATACAACTACAATGTTTGAAACATTATTAAATAAAGACAAACATTTCTGTATATTCATAACGTTTAATTAGCCATAATAAAGAAAATAAAGAAAAATAGGCTATCCGTTTATGGTTGTTGTGTGTTAAATTGCTGTCTTTTCGCACGAATTAAGTAGCACATAAATTTGTGTCTTTTCACACAGAAACGCACGAAATCTGATGAAATACATTATGCTACCTGTGGTTTTCTCGAGCACGGTTATATGTCAGACATTTAAACGGCGACGGATAGCGGGAAAGCAAACCCCGTATTGAGTCAATACTGTCATCGATTGGTAACATAATCCTTAACGTAAATATCCCAGGTTCGTACACAACGATTTTCCTTACATGTTGACTTTGCGCGCAGCCTTGGCGGCGAGCTGCATCCTGTAGGCTTTTGCCACGGTGGATTTGCGAGCGGTTTGCTTGTTTCTGGCCATGGCGCTAGCTTCCTTCTTAGACAGTCGGAGTATAGCCTCGAAATGCCCATGTGAAATGTATAAAGCCGGCAGTGGCATCTGCTGATTGGACACCATCTCCCCACCACCCCGATTGGCCCGTTACGGAGGCCTCCTCTGTCGGCTATCGGAAGGGATGCTTTTGCTTCTCTTTTTTTTTGAACCGCGCACTGAACCAAAACAGTACACTGCGCACCCAAAACAATACACTGCGCGCACAATAAAACACACTGTACGCCAAAAAGCAATAACACTTTGCTTGTGGCAGCCAGACAATAATACACTGCGCGCGCCAAAAACAATAGATTCACTGCTGCCTTTACCGCAATATAGTCCGCCATAGTCAAGAGTGAAATCTGGTGTTAAATTTAATGCTAGCCTGCTATTGGCAAACGAGGCCAATAGTACCCTGCGCGTATGCACTGCACCTGCGCCCAGCAAAAGCACAATGTGCGCGCAAAGTACCGCAATAATAGTCGCTGAAGTCAAGAGTGAAATCTTGTGTTTTAATTAATCCCGCCTGCATGGCAACACCCAATACCCCGGGGCCGCCAGCATTGGGACACTCCCCGCCGATAATATTCGCCAAAGTAAGGAGTAAAATTTTTTTTTTCTAATCACCAAAATGTTCGAAATGGCTTTCCCCCCCCTTTTTTAAAATTACAAACCTCCATTTTCATTTTTTTAAAATGAAATAATCTCTAAAAAATTTTCCTATATCTAAACGGGCCTAAAAATTTGGGTTTGAAATTTCAATTAATCATCCAGAAACGACAGAACAAACTAAAATACACTAATGGGAAAGAAAATATAATTTTATTGATATTGTATTTTGTAAGCCAAAAACTTTTTTGGGTATCCCCGACACCAAAACCTTAATAAAAAATCACCAAAACTTACTTCACATATCACGGACATATAGTAGACTCCTACACTCACTCCTATGGAATGGGTATGGGGACTGGACACCCCGGGGACCCAACCCTACTGTTGTCGATCACACATATTAATTTCGTTTTCAGGGGCTATCAAGTTATCAAAAAAACCTGGGTTCCGACGGGGAAATTTTTTCACTTGAATGCCCTCCAAGTGGGGGAATTAAAAGTAAAAATAGTAAAAATTTTTTTGTTCCCAAAATCTTTTTGGGGTTTAAAAATTGGGTTCCCTTTCAAAACCCACTTGAACAAAATCTTTGGGGGATTTAAAAATTTCCCCTTTTCCACAGAATGGGGAAGTTGGCAAAAATACACTTTTTCAATTTCTAGTCTTTAACCCGGGAAAGGAAACTTTCTGACTTGCTAACGGGGTTAAACCGTTACAATAGCCAAAGTATATAAAGATTGACATAACCACAATAAAAAGGGCCCTTTGGGAAAAGTGCCAAAAGTGAAAGCCGACATATTTCTTATTTTTACATTAACCTCTTTAAATGAAATTAACTGAAAAATGAAAAAAAATTTGTGAAATTTTAGACCCCACAAATATAAAAATGCATTATAAAAGAAAATCGTGTATTGTTCCCAAACAAAAAAAAAGGGGGCTTTCTGACCAAAAGTGCACCAGTGCCCCCAAAGGGTTATTAACCCAAAATTCAAGCATAAAAACAGCTTAGCTTTAAATAAAAAAATTTTTCCCACTTTAAAAGTTGCACGTAAAATGTGTGTTTTTTTCTCAAAAATGATGTTCAAAAATCTCAAACAAAAACATGGGCCCATACAAAAACAATTTTTTTAAAACCCTTTTTTTAATAAAGCAACATTTCTGTATATTCATAACTTTAAAAACCATAATAAAAAAAATAAAAAAATGGGCTATCCGTTTTTTTGGGGGTTTGGGGTTTTAAAATTGCTGTTTTTTCGCACAATTAAGTGGGCACAAAAATTTTGGTGTCTTTCACACAAAAAAACCCAAACAAAATTGTGAAATACATTTGCTACCTGGGGTTTTCCGGGGAAACGGTTATTGTCAACTTTTAAAAACGGCGACGGTTTAGGGGAAAAGGGAAAACCCCGAAATTGATCAAAAACTGTCATCGATTGGTAAACAAAATTTCCTTAAGAAAACATACCCCAGGTTCTACAAAACGATTTTTCCTTCATTTGACTTTGCGGGGGCAGCCCCTTGGCGGGGCCGGAAGCAAAAAAACCCCCTTTTTTTGTTAAAAAAAGGCTTTGGCCCCAAACCGGGTGAAATTTTGGGGGCCAAAGCGTTTTCCTTGGGGCCCTGAAAATAAAAAGCCGCTCCCCTTCCCCTTCCTTAAACCCGGGGGGCCGGGGGGTTGATTTTAATTACCCTCGAAATTCCCCCAAAATGTTAAATTTATAAAGCCGTTTTTGGCATCTGTTATTGGCCACCATCCCCCAAACCACCCCGTTTGGGCCCGTTACGGGGGCCCTTTCCTTTGGGTGGGCTATCGGAAGGGATGTTTTTGGCTTCTCTTTTTTTTTTGACCGGAAACCCAAAAACAGTAAAATGCGCCCCAAAAACCCAAACACTGCCCCCCCAAAAAAACCCCACTGTACCCCAAAAAAAAACAATACACTTTGCGTGCGCCCGCAAAAATACACTGCGCGCCCAAAACAATAGATATTTCGGCCTTTAAATCGCAATAATAGTCCCTAGCCCAAGAGTAAAATCTTTTTTTTTAAAATTTTAAATGCTACCCGCTATGGCAAACGGGGCCCAATATTACACTTCCGGATGCAACGGAAAACACGGCCCGCAGGCAAAACCCAAAATGGGGCCGAAAAAGTACCTGCCGCCCTTTATGCGCAAAAAATTCGCGGGAAGTAAAGGTTTAAAATCTTTTTTAATTTAATCCCAACCCTTTGCTAGGGTCAAAGGGGCCCCAATAGTCCACTGCGCTCAGGCATTGGGAAAACTGCCGCGGATAATTTTCGCCAAAGCCCAGAAAAAAAATTTTTTGTTCTAATAAACCACATTTTCGAAAGGGCCCTTTCCCCCCCTTTAATTCAAATTAAAACCTCTCACTTTAAAGTTATTTGAAATGAAAAATCTCTAAAATTTCACATATCTAAAAAAGGGCCATAGAAATTTGGGTTTGCAATTTCAATTAAACATCCAAAAACCACAGAACAAACCCCAAATACACTAATGGGAGAAATTTATATATTTATTGTTATTGTATGTTGTTACCCTTACTTTTGGTATCTCGGGCGCCAGAACCTTAAATAATCACCATACTTACTTCACATAGCACGGACATATAGTAGACACTGACACTCACTCCTAGGGAAATTTTGGGAAATGGGGACGGACACCCCGGGGGACCCAGCCCCTATTTTGTCGACACACATTTAAATGTCGTGTTCAGGGGGGCTATAAAGAGTTTTTGGAAACTACCTAGTTCCGACTGGGAAGTTTCACTTGAAGGGCCCTCCAAGTGGGTTTACAAGTGAGAAATAGTGAAAATTTTTGTTCCCCAATCTTATTTTTTTAAAAGAATTTTTTCCGACTTCAAAACCACTTGAACACAATCATGTGGGGATTACAATTTCCCCATTTTAAAAAGAAAAGGGGAATTTGGGCATATCAGCTTCAATGCTAGCCCTTTCCCGGGAAAGGGACATTTTTTTTAAACTTGCTAACTGGTTGAACCCGTTAAAATCCTAAGTTTTAAAATAAATTGACAAAACCACAATAAAAAGGGGCCCTTGGAATCCCATAAGTGAAAGCCACATATTTCATTTTTTTTACTTTAACCTTTTTAACTGTTTTAAATAAATAATAAAGAAATTTTTGTAATTTAGACCTCAAATTGAAATGCTTATGAAAAAATCGTGTACTGTTGCCTACACAAAAAGGGTCCTTTCTGCCCAAAAAGGGCACCATTTCCCCCAAAGTATTAATCAAATCAGCATGAAAACAGCTTTAAACCTTAAAAAGGGTGGCGGGTTGGGTTAGGGGGGTAAGGGGTTTTGGGGCCAGTAACCGAAAGGTCGCTGGTTCTAGTCCCCCGGGCCACTAGGTAAAAACTGTCGATGTCCCCTTAAGGGAAAGGCATTTAAAAACCCAAAATTTCTCCTGTAAGTCCTCTGGATAAGAGCATTTTGCAAAATGCAAATTTTTGGTAATAAAACCTTTTTTCCCACGTAAATGTGTGTTTTTTCTCAAAAATTTATGTTCAGAAAATCTAAAAACAGTACATAGGCCCCCCAACTACAATTTTTTGAACTTTTATTAAAAAAAAAGGAAAACCATTTCTGTATATTCAAAACTATAAAAAAGAAAATGGCCCCTATCCTTTTTATGGTTGTTGTGTGTAGTTTTTACTTTTTAAATTTGGGTTGTTTTTTTCCACAAATTTAAGTAGCACATAAATTTGTGCCCCTTTTCACACAGAACCCAAAAAATCTGCTGAAATACAATTACCAAACTGTGGCTTTCTCGAGCAGGGTTTTATATGTCAGACTTTTTAAAACCGGCAAAGGATAGCGGAAAAAAAACCCCGTATTGGCCCAAATACTGCCCATCTTTTGGGTTTAAAACCTAACCCTTTAAAAGTAAATATCCCGGGTTAGTACCAACGTTTTTCCCTTGCATTTTTTGCTAGGTCCTCCGGGACACACCCCCTTAAACCCTTCCTGGAATAAAAAAATAAAAACACAAAAAACAGACATTTTTTAAATGTTGGGACCTTTTTTACATGAACATTTAAATCAAATGGTTTTACGAGATGCCGGTATGCGAAAAGGCCTATGCCGAGCGTGTGGCGCTGTCGCACCATCAAAACCTGGCTGCCGTGCTCGAGTCCCTGACTGGGGGGAAAATCCTGGATTTGGGCCGGAGACATTCCCGTGCAAACAAGAAGCCTCACATTACCGGGATTCTCTAAAAGTATTACCCCATTTTTACGGTTTTCCCTACCCCTAGCGAACATTTTTTTAAATTGGGGAAAATAAAAAATAATTTTCCTTTTTGATTTGGAACAGCAACCAGAAAAAATTTAAAACCCGGGCCTATTTATAAAATGAAAATCAATAAAAGGGGACAAATTAAATTAAATATTTTAAGCTTGGCCTCCCACTAAAAGCTTCAGTCAACAAAATTTTATCTTAAATCCAAAACCGGGTTTCCCCTAAAATTTTGGGGAAGCTGTCTCACCACGTTAAATAAAGGGGATTTCCCCCCTTTATTCGATTAAAACCTCTTTTTTTCATTTATTTGAAATGAAAAAATTTTTTTTTCCCCCCCCCCCCTAAAATATCACTTATCTAAAAAAAGCCTAAAAATTTGGATGAAAATTTAAATTTTAATCATCCAAAAACGACAGAAAAAACCAAATACACAAATGAAAAATACAAAATTCTTGATTTTGGGAAATCCCCTACTTTTTTGGTACCCCAGACGACCAGAACCAAATTAAAAAATTTACCAACTTACTTCAAAACAATAATTATACTAGCTGCCTCACTAGCACAGACTATCACTAAAACCCCCCGAAAAAAGGTAACAAAAATTTAAAGGAAAGTGAGGCAACCGTTCCCAAACTGTTTTTTGGGGTTCAAAAACTCAACTTTTTAAAGTATTCATTGCTTTTTATTTTTGGAGTTCATGAAAAATTTTAATTTTTTTAATTATAATTTAAATTTACTGTTTAAAAGCCAACTAAAACTTTTTAGTTTATGCTCTCAATATTTTTCATTTTTCTCTTTGGCAATTCTAAAAGAGAACTTAATAATTTCAAGCATGAAATAAAACCTAAATATCCGGGTTAATTTAAACCCATTTATTCGTTTTTCAATAAAAATCTTCGGGTTTCCCAAAACTAAAAAGCATAGCTTTTTTAAAACTAAAAATCTTTTTCCACCAAAAAAAATATTTTTGGCAACTGATTCCCTAAAAAAAATTTAAGTATTTCTTGACTTAAAGGCCCAAACAAAAAACTCTTTCTATTCAGATTTTTTGTAAAAACTTTTTTTGGGCCCAGTTTTTTAGAAAAACCCAATATAAAATAAAAAAATTAAATAAAAATCCATTAACAAGTCTATTTTGGGGTTTTTTTTTTTATATTTTAAAGATAACATGAAATTAGAAACATTTTCCCAAATCAGAAAAGCTAAATTACTTTAAAAAAATTTATAAATTATATCAAAAATAGCTTATAAACTTTTAATAAAACATTCCCCGGAGGGCATCAGAAAGTCTTTGGGGGAACAAAAATTTGGTTTTAAAAAATTTTTTTTGGGGCCCCCACCCCTTGCCTTTTTTTTTGAAAAACAAATGAAAAAATTTTTAAAAAAAAAATTTAAATTTTAATTTTAATTTTAAGTAAAATTATAAAAAAAATTGGGGTTAATTAAAAAAAGAATTAAAGGGGGAAAATTAAAAAGATAAAACCCTTTACTTTTTTTTATTTTATTTTTACATTTTAGTCATTTGGGAACCCCTCTTACCCCGAGCGCTTCCCGGGACCCAATTTTTTTAGGGGTTAAAGACCTTTTGGGCTCAAAGGGCAAATTTCCCCCCTTTTCCATTTTATCAGACCGGTTTCGGCCGGGATTTTATCACAAATTGATCCCGCCCAATAAACACCCAAAAATTTACCCCAATTTTGGGGTTTTTAAACCCATTTACGAAAACAAATTTTTGTAAACGGTAAAAAAATTTAACATGTAAAAAAGGGAAATTGTTTAGCCTTCCTTTGGCTATCTGGTTAAATCTAGCAACTTCGGGTGCACTGAAATTTTTTTAAAAAATTTAAAATTAAAACTCGAAAAGAAAAATTAAAAATATTAATAAGACAAAAAAAATTTTTTTAACCATTTCCTAACTAAATAAACTCCTCCTCAAAAAAATAAAGCCCCCTATAAAACTGTTTCCAACTAAAAAAAGGGGCTACTTTAAAGAAAATACCTAAAAATTTTTGAGGTTTTTTAAATTTATTTATGAAAATGTATAAATGAAAAAGCTTTCCCCCTTTCTGAAAAAATGTTTTCCCCAAAGCTATATAGTAAACCTTTTAAAAAAAAATCCATAGTTTTATAAATATGGGGTTTATATTTATTCATAATTAAAAATTAAAAAGTCCAAAGAGAAAAAAAGCAAGACCCAATTAATAGATTTTTTTACTACGCTACTGGGAAAAATCATCCAAAATTTAAAATTTATTTTTAAAAAGTTTAAAAATGGAAATACTTAAATTTAAAACCCAAAAATAAAATTTTTTAAAATTTTTACCCTTTTCCCCCTTTAAATTTTTTAATTTTCGACATTTTACCCCTTTTTGAATTTTACGTTTCTTTAAACTTTGACATTTTCGGGTTTCCCCCTTTTTTTACATTTTGATTTAAGCTTTTAATTTAGAATAAAAGGGTTAAAATTTTTAAAATGAGGAGGCTGGCCCAATTTGTTTGGGGGGGGGGGGTCTAAAACGTTTTCCACTGCCCGTTAAAAGCTTTCCCTTTTTAAAATTTGATTTTTTTAAATTTAATTATGGCATAATTTTTCCTAAGTGTAGTAAAAAAATAATTTTTTAATTTGATTTTCGTTTTCGTTTTCCCTTTGGCCTTTTAAAATTTAAATTAATGAAAAAAAAATTCCCCAAATATAAAAACACTTAATTAAACCCCCTAAATTTTTCATTTTAACAAAAAAATTTAAATGTACTTTAAAAAACGAAACAAAACCTGTTACTTTGTCCCTTTTGGGGCTAAAAACCCCATTGAGTAAAAAAAGCCCCAACTTTAACATAAACAGTTGAACAGAAATTCAACATGGACCTGACATGACAATTCCCCATTTGGACTATGCTTAACGATTGAGCCATCAAATCCACCCCCCCTTTTTTTGGGATCTTCATTTACACATACAACATCAGCTCTTTTTTTAAGATTTTTCAGTTTTGGGTGACGGGTTAAGGGCCCTCAAGCCAAGTAAGATTTTTTTGTGTAAAACTCAAAAGGGGTTTGTCAGCCCCTTTGGGAAAACTGAGATGTAGTGCAAAATAAAGGGCCAAAACCTTACCGGGAAGGCATCAGCAACCCGGGGGAAATTTGGGCAACCACATAAACCCTCTAGACGACAGAGACTCTCACTGGTGGTATTGAACTGGCTTGGGGCATCATCACTGACTGTTGTAAGGAGGCCCCACTGATGCATCCCACGGTCTGGCTAAACCATATCACCCTTTAAAAAATTGAAAGGGAGAAAAATTACAAATCACATTTACGGGAAACAAAGGGCCTGTGGAAATTTTTGATTACTTTTGGATGAGGGGTGGAACGTACATGTATTTTGTTTTTGGGGAAACCAAAAAAAAAAAAGGGGGTAGGGGCGTCTGGGTCCCGGTACAGGGAATTTAAAAGGGAGAATACACTTAAAAAAATAAATAAACTGGGGTGAAAATTTAAATTTTAAGGGTAATGCGGAACTACTGTTGGGACAAGGGGTTTTCTTTAGGGACACCCCAATTTTGTAGCCCTGCCCTTAGCTTTTGAAGCCCCCGGCCCCGCCAAATTTTCGGGGTCAGTCAGCCCAGTCCAAATAAAGAGTCCACATGAACGAACTACCCCTTTCCCAAAATTCCAACCAAAACGGACGTAGCTGTATCCCTTCTCCCCCTCGCCCAAATGGCCCCCGGGGCCCGTTTAATTCGCTGTTTCCCCGGGTATTAGCTTTTTAAACTCCCCCGTTATTTCGCCGTTAGCGTGTGAAGCAAACACCAAACTCACATCACCCTTGCACCTGAAAGCGGGTTTTTCCCGTAACGACGAGGACCCAACATCCGTCCGGTGCTACTCCCCCAAAAAGACCGAGAATCCCGGTAAAACCCAAGAAAATTCGTTTACTGCGGCTTCAACTTGAAAATAAACCCCCCAAAAGGCTTTTTTAAGGGGCCCCCAAATTGAGTGGGTGTATACAAAAAGAACCGACACCTGGGTAAAGTTTCCCTTTGATTTTCCCCCCCGGAAGAGAAAAGGGTTTCTGACTGCACAGGAGTCCTACAACATCTTAATTTTTAAAACCCCCCCCCTCTCCACTAAGCACCCCTTTATTTTGGGCACAATCACTTCTTAGAAAATATCAAACAAGGGGTTCCCCCCCAAAAACATATACACATATTACAGTATCTCAAAAAAGTGGAAACCCCCCCTTTCCCCCCCCAAATTTTTTTTTTTTTTTAAATATTTGATTTTTTTTATTTTTTTTTTTTTTTTTTTTTATTTCACCTTTTTTTAAACCCAGGTAACCCATTGAAACGGGTTTCTCATTTAAAACTGCGACCGGGCCCAAAGTTTAAAGCAAGTATTGAAATAAAAACAAAAACAGATTCCCTAGGGTTTAAAAAAAACAAAATCAAAAATTAAACAGAAATATATATACGTGGGTAAAAGGTAGAAAGTTATGGGGGGAAAGGGCCCAATAAAAAAGGCCTATAGTGCAGAAAAATTAAATATTTTTCCCCCGGGAAATTTCCTAATGTCCCAAGAGATTATGTGAAAATAGAATACGGGGGTTTGCAAAAGGCAAAATAAATAACAAAAGGGAAAAGGTATTTTTGGGGGGGCAAATTTTTTCAAAAGGGGTTTTGGTACGGGTTTCAGTGATGGGGTAAGGGGGAAAAAAAAAAAAACTAAAGCTTAAAGTTTTTGGGGGAAGATAAGGCCCTCCAGCTTCAGGTTTTTGGGGAAATTTCTTTTCCTTCCCATTGGCAGCGAGAACGGGAAAGGAAGGGGCGGCCAAAGGAGGTGTTGGCTTTGGGAATGACCATTATATATACCTGCTGGGCGCAAAATACGGGGGGGTTCCCTGCTAGGTACCAATGACTAAGATAAGGCGGGGATTTCCCCTACATGTTTTTATAGTTTGGCCGGGACCCCTGGGTTTGACGACGAACATTTTGTGAGGACCACCAAACGAGCGTACAGGTCACAGTGGGGGTAGTGTATGGGTTTTGGGGAGAAAAAAGGGTGGCACTGTGATAGACTACCCCCAAATTTTGGGCGGGGGGGAAAGAGTTTTTGAGCTTTTTTGGGTAATGACATCGCCGAAGTAAAGGATCGGTAATAGTTAGTTTTCCGAGGGCTTTGTTGGCAGCATGATAAAGGGGGTTTTGTTACGAAATGGAAGCCTTTTCTAGATTAATTTTTGGATTGGAGATTTTTTATTGATCTAAAGTTGATTTTTACGCCCAAACCAGACCCAATATTTTTAGTTGTCCACATACCTGGGTCCCCCCCTTTTTTCGGAGTGGTGTTTCCCTACCCGGGGTGGGGGGGTTGCTAGCAGTTTTTCTTTTAAAAAGATGCTTTTTAATTTTTTACAAAGGGGTTTAAGAGCTTTTAAAGGGCTACTAAAGGATTTTTGTTTTGGCATTGGGGCCTTTTTTTGGGGGTTTTTTGTTAACACGTGCCAAATAAAGGGCCAGATTTTAAACAAAAGGGGGTCGTCTGCCGTAGGGGTGGATCTAAAGGTCCCCACAGCAAGAGCGACTATTGTTTAAAACAGGGAGAAAAGGGGCCCCGGCCCAAAATTGAACTGTGGCACCCCCATAGGGTTTGGCCCTAGGTCCAGACAAAAAACCCCTCCAGTTTGCACACGGGAACCTACGGGAAAGAAAGTTGGTGAACGCAGGCAAAGGCCTCTTTGAAAAACCCAAAGGCTTTTTAAAGTCTGCCAAAAAGAATGCGGTGGTTGCAGAGTCGAAAGCCTTGGCCGGGTTTCGATAAGGGCCCGGCTTCACAGTACTGTCTATTATAAATCGCGGTTAAAATTTTTTTTTAGGACCTTGACGTGGGGGGAAGTGCCCCCCGTGCCCAACTCAAAACCGGGATTGCATGGGGAGAAGGTACGGTGGTATTGGGTAAGGGTTCGATGATTTTTTTTGTTAACTTGGCTTTCGAAAAATTTTCAAAAGGCCCAGGGCAGGATGGATATAGGTCTGTACAGTTTGGAGTTTTTCTTTTCATGTGACAAACTGAAAAAATAAATTTTTGCTACTTGTAGAGTATGAATGTACGCTTAAATACAGTGAAACATTTGCTGTCCCCTAAAAATAACTAAACACCCACCCCTTAATGTCAAAACCCGGGCAAAAAAAGTGGTACACCCCTAAGGGGAAAATGTTCACTCGTTAGTGTTAAAAGGTCTCAGGTGTGAATGGGGAGCAGGTTGTTAAAATTTGGTGTCATCGCCTCACACTCCCCCCTACGGGTCACGGAAGTTAAACTTTGGCCCCTTTCATGGAAAAGAACTCTGAGGATCTGAAAAAAAAAAATTTTGCTCTAAATAAAGAGGGCCGGGCTAAAAAGAAATTCCCCAAACCCTGAACTGACTGAAAGCAGGGTGGGCCGGACTAAAACAGGGGTTTTTAACGGGAATTTTTCCCACTCAGAACGGGCCTCACCAGGGGTCCCCCAAAAAATTTGAGTAAAACGTGCTCCGCGTCTTTATCCAGGGGTTGTCTTTGGGAATAGACGTTTTATGCTCCCAAAGCATTGCTGCAGGGGGGTTAAAGGGGTCGGGGGCCCAGCCTGTCATTGCTCAGCCCATACACTGCCCAAAATTTTTTGGCCCTCATGGCTTTCGCCCCCAGAAGGAAGCCTCTTCAAAAGATGATGCACAAAAAGACCGCAAACGGGTTTGCTGAAGACAAGCAGCAAGGACGGGATTACGGAAACCCCATGTCCTGGGGTTCTGTGAGACCAAGAAAAAACTTATTTGGTTCTTTTTTTCCCAAGCGTGTGTGGCGGAAACCCGGGTGAGGAGTCAAAGAAAAAGTTCTTGCCTAAATAAAACATGGTGGTGGGATTGTCAGGGCTGGGGCTGAGGGGTTGCTGCGGCACTGGGGGGGCTCAGTTCATTGGGGGAAACCCAAATCTCTAACATCCCCCAGTCCGTGATGTCGTCATGGCGGAGGGGGAAGGGGACTCCAGGGGGCAACCTGTGAACTCGGGGTAAACTCATCCCCAAAAAGGGGGTTTAACATGGGGAAAAATTTGGGGGCCCAAACACAAAATTTGACACTTTGGGCCCAATTTGGACTTTTTAAACTTGGGGGTGTAACCCTTTTTTTCCCAGCGATTTAGACATTAAGGGTGTGGGGTTGTGTTTTTTGGGGGGAAAAGAAAATTTTTCACTTTTTATACAAGCTGTAAAACTCAATACTTTACATTGTACAAATTTCCCTTTCCCTTCAGTTTTTTCGCATAAAAGATAAAACTCAAATTTAAAAAAAATGTGGGGGGTGTACTAAATTTGTGAATCTGTGTGTGTGTGTGTGTGTGTTTTTTTTGTTTTATATTTTATATATATATATTTATATATATATATAAAAAAAAACAAAAACCACCCACACACCCCCACAAAAAAAAGGGTGGGGGGGGAAAAAAGTTTTTTAGTCAGCCACCACTGGGGAAATTTCTCCCCTTAAAAAAAGAGAGGCCTGTAATTTTCATCATAGGTCCCAAATGACAGAAAAAAATTGAAAGAAAAAAAATCCAAAAATCACATTGTAGGTTTTTAAAAATAAATTATTTGAAAATTTTAAGGGGGAAAAATAAGTTTTTGGGCCCCATAACAAATTTTACTCATACTTTTTTTGTATACCCTCTGTTGGCAATGCCCGGGTCAAATGTTTTCTGAAAGTCTTAAAATTTTTTTTCACACACTGTTCCCTGGAAATTTTTGGCCCATTCCCCCATCCCAAAATTTTCCTCTAAGCGGGGTTTTTTTGGGGGGTTTCCCGCTGGGAAACACGGACTTCCCCTCCCTCCCCCCAAAGTTTCTATGGGGTTTAGATCTGGGGGACGGGCTGGGCCACCCAGGACCTTAAAAGGGCTTTTTTACAAAGCCATCCTTTTTTTCCCCGGGGCGGGGGTGTTTGGATCATTGTCATCTAAAAAGACCCACCACTTTACATCTTCACTCCCCTTTGCTGAGGGGGAGGTTTTCATTAAAAATCCACGATAAAATTCCCCATTCATTCTTTCCTTTACACGGATCTTTCGTCCGGCCCCCCTTTGCAAAAAACACCCCCAAAGCATGATGTTTCCACCCCCTGCTTCCAGTAGGTATGGTGTTCTTTGGATGAAATTTCAGCATTCTTTGTCCTCCAAACCACAATTTGATTTTTTTCCCAAAAAGTTTATTTTGGTTTCATTTTGACCATATGACATTCCCCAAATCCTCTTCTTCTCCAAATGCCCTCAAAAATTTCCCAAGGGGCCCTTGGACATTTTAAGGCTTAAGCGGGGGGACACGTCTGGCATGCGGGGATTTGATTCCCGCGGGCGTGGGTGTTTACTAAATTGGTAGGCTTTTTTTATTTTGGCCCCAGCTCTCTGCGGGCCCTTCCTGGGCCCCCCCCGTGTGGTTCGGGGATTTTTTTCACCGTTCTGTGATCTTTTTGGGAACCCCACGGGGTGAGATCTTCCCGGGGACCCCCCAGATCGGGGGGAGATTGTTTGTCTTCCATTTCCTAATTTTTGCTCCCCAGTTGATTTCTTAAAACAACTGCTTACCTTTTTCGATTCAGTTTTCCCCACCCCTGGTGCAGGTCTAAAATTTTTGTTTCTGGGGGCCCCTTTGCAGCTCTTTGGCCCTTGGCCATAGTGGATTTGGAGTGTAAACTGTTTGAGGTTGGGGAAACGGGGTGTCTTTTATCCTGATAACAAGTTCAAACAGGTGCCATTAATAAGGTAACGAGGGGGGGCCAGGGGAGCCTTTTTAAAGAAGAATTTACGGGTCTTAAAGCCAGAAATCTTGCTTGTTTGTGGGTAAACCAAACCTTTTTTTCCCCACCAAAATTTTGGGCAAAAAAATTCAAAAAAAAATCCTACAATGTAAATTTTCTTGATTTTTTTTTAAAAATTTGTCTGTCATATTTTGATCATACTGACCTATGATGAAAATTACGGCCTCTCTCATCTTTTTAAAGTGGGGAACTTTGCACAAATTTTGGCTGACTGAATACTTTTTCCCCCCCCCTGTATATAAAACATTAAGGCCACCTTTTCCCAATATTTAGTTGCACCCCCCCCCTTTTTTCCCTCAGAACAGCCTTTTGGGGGATTGGGCTCTTTAAGGTTTTTTAAAGAATTCCACAGTAATTGGGTGGCCCATGTTTACTCCCAAAGCTTCCCCCAGTTGTGTCAAAATTTGGCCGGAGGGCTGTTGGGGGCCCTTTTAAAAGTTTTTTTTTTCACATTCCAACCCCCTGATTTGGGAAAACCTACACCCAAACCCGTCTCAGTTTTCCCCAAGGGTTGAAATCCTTCTTTAAATTTCCCCCCCACCCCCCTTCACCACAGGGGTTGAAGTGGATTTAAAAAATGACCTCAAAAAATTTCCCCCTGGGGTTTACCGGTTTAGTCTATTCATGGGAAAAAGGTGTTCTTAAAATTTTTTTACCTCGTGTATGTTTTCTGGGGTGTGTGTGTGTTTTAGTGATGACGCCAGGGGTTACTTTAGACAGGCCTAGGGTCAATGCCAAAATTCACCTACACTTTAGGGCCCCCTTAAAATGGGGTCTTTTTGGGGGTCCCGTCCCTTTTTTGGGAATTCCGGGTTTAACCCCGGGGGGCCCTTTGGGGGGCAGAGGCGGGGGGGAAGGGTAGCATACCAAAGATGGCCCATTGTTCCCCAAACACACTCGGGGCTCCCAACACACCCCTTATAAACCCCGTGGGGTACTGGAACCCAACTCCCCAGAGCACTGCCTCTCTGACCATGGCGCTGGACATAAGCCTAGGACTGGCCTTTATCCCCGATCCTTCACCTCTGACCCTTATCCCCGGGTTCCCCTTCTCTATAACCCTTTTCCCCTTTTTTCCCCTTTTTTGTTTTGGGCCCCATCTCTATCCCTTTTCTTTGTCCTCTCTTCTCTTTCCACATTTCTCTTCTCTTTATCTCTGTCCCCCTTCTTTTCCCCCCTTCCCTCAACTCTTCATCGTGTCATTGCATAAATGAGAATGTGTTCTCTGTCCCAAATTACCTCTCAAAAAAAAGGTTAAAGACAAAAATCAATAAAAAATCCTTCTCTCCTCTCTCAGGAATGAAGCTCCTTTTTTAGGCCCCTCCTCTGTATTTGGGGATGGAGGAGGACAGGGAAAGGTTTTTGGAGTGGGGTTGGGTTGCCCTGGACAGCGAGGCTGCTGTGACCCCCGGAGGGGGGGTAGTTTCCCGGGGGGACACCGGACCAGTTTTGGGGGGGCCCTGCCCTCCTCTGACCACAGCAGGGCCAAAGGGAGAGGAAGCCCCGTAGCTACAAAACTGTGTGGGCGTGTGTAACATCCAGCTCAACTCCCCCGCCCAGGCCCCAAAACCCTACAACGGCAAATCCACCCCAAGAACTCCCAAAAAAATAACAACGGAAAACCACTGGCAAAACAGGGAGGGGCAAAAAACCCCCCCACTTTCTTCCTATTCTGCCCTGTACCCTACTCTAAAACCCCCAGGGCTGTTAGAAAAAAGGGTTCCCAAAAAGGGTTTTCCCCAGCTGTCCCCCTAGGAGAAGCCCCTTTTTGGTTTCCAGGGGAAACCCTTTTTTTTTTTTCCGGTAGAAAATCTTTTGGTTTTTCCCTTATAACATTTTGTGGAAAAGGGGTTTTACATGGAACCCAAAAAAGGGGTTTTTTGAAAAAGGGGTTTTTCTATTGGGGATGCCGAATAACCCTTTTTGGGTTTAAAAAATAAAAAAACTTTTTTCCCAAAAGTGGGACAGTACCCTATTTTCCCCTAAAACTCAAGGCTGCTCAAGTCTGTACCTCCTTCCCGGTGAGAAAAAAATGATAGTGTGCACACTTTTGACAAAAAGTGAAATGAGTTCTAAAAATCCAATGACACATAAAGCTACATTATATAAACCCAAAAAGGTGCATCGGTACGGTGTTCCCACCTGTTTTTTCAAAACTTTTCAGTACATTTCTAAGAGGTTCTGTGGTAAAGAGTTAAAAACCCCGTGAACTGGAGTGCTGCTACGATGTAGGATCTTAATTTGTCAAACCCCGTCCCCCGGAGAAATTTTTTCCCCAAATTTAAATTTTTATACGTTTTCCTTCAAAAAAAATGTATCAACCCCTACAAAAATGTCCATTAAATTTTAAAACCCATAATAAATTTACATTTTCCCTTTTTGCTGCAGGTTTTTTCCTGCTGTAGCAAACTGTCTCAATCTTTTATAATGTTTGTGGCCCCGGCTCTCAGTACAGGGGTTTCTTTGTGTAATTAAAGGGGTGGGATGGAAGTGTGTATGAGTAAAGTGTGTATGGGGCTATATGTCTTCCCTAGCCTGAGGCTGGGCACAGAGGGAGGAAAAACAAAGCTGAGTTAAGTCATTTATTGACTGACAAAATTTTTGCTGGTTATTTTAAAACGTTCTTGTTCCTGCTCGTCCAGGGGAGCTTTTTGCATTTGGCCGGGAGTGGAGTTTCGGTTTTCCCCCCCTAGCTTTGAAAATATAGTGAAAATGCTACTGGGGATGGTGTTAGTCCCTTTTTGTCTCCCACTCTCCCTTTTTTGAACCCCCTACGCAGCTCGAAAACCCTCTCACAAACCTGAGAAACCCGCTCCAAACACTCCCTCACTCACCCCTTGAATTTCCCCTATCTCTATATCTCTCTCTCCCCCAAAAACCACCGGGGACACACACCCACCGCGCCCGGGGCGGCGGCAAAACCCACACTCCCCCGCAGGAAAAATTAAATCTGAAACCCCCCTGCAGAAAACTCGTAAAAACAGCACTTAAACATCCAACAAGACCCACGGAAAGCCTTTTCCATGGCCACAGGGTTTTTTTGGGCCCCGATTGGGCCCTTTTTTGGGGGGGTGGGAGGCTGCCCGGGAAAGGGTGCTGGCAGGCTCCCGTAGGCATGGGGGTGCGTTGGGGTTTCTACTCCAACCCTGTAGGGGGGGGCAGGGGGACAGACCTCCCTTGAACTGCCTGGAAAACCCTGGGAAAATCTTCTCAGCCCTAGAGGAAAGGGCACAAACCCTCAATGTCACCCCTTAGGTCTTTTAGATTTAAATGGCTTTGGGAAATTTTAAAACCTGGGTGGGGTGTTTCTTAAAAACAATGTACAGCCTTTAAACTGGAAAGCAGGGGATCCCCGATACACCCATTTCAAACATAAAACCCCCCCTTTTCCTCTCCTCCCCTCTTCTCCTGTCCCTCTCCTTTTTACCTCTCTCTCTCTCTCTTCCCATTTTGTCCCCTCTCTTTCCTCACTCTCTCCTTCCCCCTTCCCTTTCCCTCCCTCTCCCTTTCCCCCTTTTACCCCCCCCCCCCCCCCCCCCCCCCCCCCCCCCCCTCCCCCCCCTCTCTCTTCCCCCCTCTCTCTCTATTAGTACACAAGAAAATTTTGGGGTAAATAAATTTAGGGCCCTGCTGCCTTTCAGGTGTGTTTCCATGTGGAGCCCCCTTCTTTCGTCCTCCCAAAACCCTCCCCCCTTTTTCCCTTTTCCCGATTGCTTATTGCTTCAGTGAGCCAGCACGCAGAGCCCAGTCCAATCTTTTTGGGCCCGTCAGTCTTTAAAAGGATGGGGGAGAATAGGGCCCGACGTGGCCACTTTCCGTCACTGTCTAAGGCATGGTCGTAGGGGAAGGTCTGACTCAAAACCAAAATCACAAAACATACACACCACCCCTGCTTTTTTTTCCCCACACCCTGGCACAGCTCCGGCATTAAAAGAAGAGGGGGGAGAGGGGGGGAAGGGGGGGGATGGTGATTTTGTGGTGTCGGTGCAGATTCCCCCCTGACAAACATTTACAATCATGCAGCCTTTCTCTGCTCACCTTCTGCTGCTTTCCCAAATGGCCCACAGCCTCAGCTCACACACACACACACCCCACATTTTTTTTGCAAGCTTTGTGGGGTGTTGAAGGGTGCGTGATGTGGGTTTCGATAATTTTACCGGGTTTTTTTTTTGGTTTTTTGTTTTTGGTTTTTGTTTGGTTTTTGGTTTTGGGGGTTTTTTTTTTTTTTTTTTTTTGTTTTTTTTTTTTGGGAAAATTTATGTTTTGACCCCTTTTTTCCAAAAGAGGGCCGGCTTTTTTTCCCCGTTTTCCCCCCAAAAAATTTTTAAATTGGTTTTTTGGCAAAATGGCCTTCCAAACATGAAGTAAGGTAGGCCAAAGTTAAATAAACTAAAATTCTAAAATTTAGAATTTCCAAAAAAATAAAAAATTTAAAAAAAATAACAGGGAAGAATTAAAAATTTAAAAAACAAAAAAAATTCCCAAAAAAGGGGGTTTTTGGTTTTTTTTCTTACGGTTCCCCTTTTTTGGGCTAATTAACTCGTTTGAAACAAAACCCGTTAAACCCCAAAATAATTTTTTCAAATTTTTTTAACAAATTTTTAACTAAAATTTTTCCAATTTGCCCGATACCCCTTTTTTGAGGGGGGGGTAGTGTTTTTCCCCCCCCCCCCCCCTGGGGACAATGTCCCCAACTTGCCCCGGTTCTAATTGGGGCCCCCCGAGGGGGCAAAATTTTTGTTTTGGGGATTTTAAGGGATTTCTTTTCCAGGACCTCCCGTTTTGGGAAAATTTAGTTCCGTTTTTTTAAAAACCCCAATTTCCAAAAATAACCCTTTTTGGTTTTTTTTAGAATTTTTGGGCTAAATTTGGTTTGTTTTGTTTCCTCTCTTGGGCTGGGGTGCACCGGCCCCGGCCGCTTAAAGGGGTTTCTCCAAGGTTTTTTTTTTTTTTTTTTGGGGGGACAAGGGGGGAAGCTTTCTTTCTTTGTCCAAAAATTTTTTGATCCTTCCTCCCCCGATAATTTCCCCCAACTTTTTCCCCCCGACCCTTTCCTCTTGGGAAAAGGGAAAAAGCCCCCCTCTCTTCCCCCAAACCTTTAAAATGGGAAAATAATTTTTAAACCTTTTTTTTTTGTTTTTTTTTTTTTTTTTTTTTTTTTTCTCCCCCAAAATTTTTTTCCCAAACCTTTGACATTTTTGAAGCCTAAACCGGGCCCCTGAAAAATCCTAATGTCCCCCTTTCCCCAAAACCCAACATTTCAACCCTTAACCTTTTAGGGAAAGGTTTCCTTAGAAGTTATCTTTTTATTATTTTTTTATTTTTTTTATTTTAATAATTTAATAACCCTTGTTCCCCCCGATCTCTTTTCCAAAATTTCTGTATGGTCCTTTTTTTGGAATTTTAAACCTTTCCTTTAAAGGGGATTGAAATTACCGGCCTTTTTTTTAAAATTTGGGGGGCCCCCGCCCCTCATTTTTTGGTTTTTTTGAAAAAGGAAATTTTAAAATTTTCCTTTTGGGTTTTTCCCCAGTGCTTGGGGTGACGGGCCCCCCACCCTTCCAACCATAAGGCAAAAAATTCCAAATGTTCTTTTTTTGCCCGGAACCTTTTGGGAAAGGCCTTTAAAGATGTTTCCCTTTTATTCAAGAACCCTTTCCCTCCTTTTCCAAGATTTCCCCCCAATTTGTGGAAGTTCCTTTTGGAATGATTTTTGGCCCCGGAGGTTTAGGGTTTTTTTTTTTTTTGTTTTCAGGGCCTTTTTTTGGTTTTAATTTTCCCAAGCTGGGGGGAAATTTGGAAATAAGTTCTTTCCCCTTTTGGGACAACCCCGTCCCGGGAAAATGCAACCCTATTGGGGCCCGGGGGCTAAACCCCCCTTTTTTGGGCTCCTCTCTTAAAAATTTTAAAAAAACCCCCCAAAATAAAAGGGGAAAAAATGAATCAAAACTTTATTTATTAAGCTTTTTTTGGGGGTAAAACTTTTTTAAAACTTTTAAACCTTTTTTGTTATAAGACAAATTTTGGTTTTTAAAATTTAACGTTTTTCATTTTTCTTGGATTTGTTTTAAATATTCTAAAAGGGCCTTTCTTTTTCAAATTTGGCCTTTTTGTGATTTTTATTTTTTTCTTAAATAATTTAAAAAAAATAAGGTAGCCTAGGGTAAAAAAGTTTTTTGAAAATTAAAATTTAGCAATTTTAAAAAAATTTTCCGAAACATTTAAAGGGTTTCCCATTGTTCCAGGCGGGGGCCTCCTTTTAGGGTTGAACCCTGGGTTGGGCCCAAAAAACTTGGGGCGGGACTTTTTTAACCCCGGCGCTTTCCCCTCGGCCCCCCTCCAAAATTTTTTTCCGGGTTTTGGTTGTTGGTAAATAAACTTTTTTTAGGCAAAAATTTTTTTTCAGTTCCAGGGCAAATGAATGGATTGTGGGCTTATTTTTAAAGGTTTTCTTTGTCCTTTGAAAATAATCCGGGTAGTAAAATGGATTTTATTTTTCCCCAAGGTAAACCCTTCCCTTGTCCCACATTACCCCCGTGTTTTAAAGTGGGGGCAGGCCCTTTTTGGCAAAAAAATTTTCGGAAAACGGGGTCTTTTCCCCCTTTCTTTGGGCCCCCAAATTTTCCCCCCTTTTCCAACCCCCTCCCCCCTTTTTCCCATTTGAATTCGGGGGGGGCCTTTCCTTCCCCTAGTATTTGTTTCGGGAAAAAACCCCCTTTTATTTTTCAAAACCCCTTTTTTTTCGTGGGGGTTTTCTTGCCCGACCAAGGCCCCGGGGAAAAGGGGTATCTCCTTTTTTTTGAGCGACGGGTTTGTCCCCGGGGCCAAACTTTGGGCCTTACCCCCACCATTCCTTTTGGGGGCCCGTTAACCCGGGGCCCTTTTTTTTTTTTATGATTGAAAAGGGGTCCCCCCCTTTTCAAGGGGGGAAAACGAAAAGACACCAAATGATTGGGTTTTTGTTTTTGGGGTTCCCCCGGGCGGGGTTTAACTAACCATTAAACAACCCCGGGTGCCCGGGCCCCCTTTTTTTTTTAACGGGAAATTTATTTTGGCTTTTTTACAACAATCACTTGTTTTCCCTCTCCCGGGGTTTTCTTTTCCCCCGTTTCCCGCCTCCTAAACCTGGGGCTGGTGCCACAAAATTCTTTTTTCTGGCAAACTGCTGGCCGGTGGTGGGTGGGGTCAAAAAATGGCCCATAAACCTTCTCTTTTTTTGTAAAAACCAAAAGGTTGGTAAAAAATAACAAAAAGTTTTGCACCCCTTTTCCCCCTCCCCTCCCGGGAAGTTGGCCAAAAAAATTTGGGGGCAAATTCCCCAATTTTTATGAATTTCCCGGGGGAAACCCCCCTTTTCCAAAATTAGGGGGGAACCTAACTGGCCGGGGCCCCAATTTTTTTGGGTTTTTTACAAAAACCGGGGGGAAAAATTTTGCCCAAACCAAACCTTGGTGGTTTTGGAATGTGTTTTCCCGGGTTTTTTGTTTGTGTGGTGGGTTGTTTGGGTTGATGGTGTTGGTTTTTGTTTGTTTGTTTGTTTTTGGGGGGGGGGGATGGGGGGGGGTTTTGTTTGTGGTGGTTTTTTTGGTTTTTTTTTTGTTTTGGTTTTTTTGGTGTTTTGGTGGGTGGTGGTGGGTTGTGTGTGGCCCTTCCCCGAATCCTTTTCCTTTTTTCGGGGGTTGTTTCCTTCCCCCTTTGGGCCCCTGCTTGCCAGGGTAGGGCCCCTTTTTTCCCCCTCCTCTCCTTAATTCTTTTTTTTTTAAAGGGCCTTTAATTTTAGGGGGTGTTAGTTAAACATTGGGCCCCCCAAAGCCCCTGGGGATAGGTTTTCCCCAAAATTTTGGCCAAAAAAATTTAACCAAGGGAACCAAAATTACCAAAATTTTTAAAAGGAAAAAAGTTCCCAAAGCCTTTAAAGAAATTTCTTTTGTAAAAATGGGGAAATTTTTTTAAAAAAAATGGGGAAAAAAGGGGCCATAAAAATTTGGGTTTGATTCATGGGGCTTTCCCCCCTGGTTCCCTTTTTGGGAACGAGGTTTACCCCCCATCCTTTTTGCTCTTTTGGGAAAAGGCAAAGTTTGGGTTTTCCCCCCCAAAAAAGGGGGTTTATCAAAAGGGTTTGGGGAAACTTTTTGGGAAACCCGTTGGGGAAATTGGTCTCTTAAAATTTTCCCCCCCTTTTCCCTGGGGTTTGGGTGGGTTCGTTTCCCCCAATTTTTTGGGGGTTGTTCCAAAAGGGGCCCGGGGAAAAAAAGGTTGCCTTTCGGCCGGGCCCCTTAAATTTCCATTTTTTTGGTATTTTTTCCCCTAGTTTGTTGAAAAGGGGTAAAGTTTTAATTTGGGTCACCCCCTCATATTCTGCCCCTTTACCTCTCTTGTTAGGGCCCCAAATTTTTGCATTCTAAAATTTCCTCGGGGTTTTTTTTTTTAAAGGTCTTTACATGGGTCAAATAATTCAACTTTTTGTTTTATATGTTGGGTTGGGGTAATTTTGTTTTTGTTGCCCGGCCCCCCGTGGGTTCCGTGTTTTGAACAAGGGAGCCCCCGGGAAAACTTAAAATTTAAAAATTTAAAAGGGAAACTTTCCAAATTTTCTTTTTTTTTTTTTTTGGGGTTTTAAAGAACCCTCCAAATTTCAAAAGGATAGTTTTACTTCAAAAATTTAAAAAATTTCTCATTCCTTTTTTTAACCCCCATTGGTTTTAAAAACACTACATTTTTTTCCCCCCCAGGGGCCCTTTTCCCCACGGGGAAATTGGGGAAAAACAATCCCCGGCCTTCCCCCTTTCCAGGGGCCCTCTTCATTGCCCATGGGGCCCTTAATTTAAAAAAGGGCTAATTTTTTGGGTTTTTTTTTTCCCTGAAAATTTTCTACCCACCGGCTTGGGGCACAAGGTGTCTATCCCCGGGTTTCCTTGCCTATTTTCCCAAGGGCTCTTTAAAACCCCAAATAAAACCCCTAACCAGGCAAGACTTTCTTATTAAAAACCCGGGATAGGGAAAGGGAAAATTAACCCCCCCCCACCACAAAACCCCCACACCCCCCCACCATAAAATACCCCAAACCCCCAATTAAAACCTCTGAAGGGGTTTTGGCCCGGGGTTAAAGGAAGGGGGGGAAACCCCGGGAAAATGTTTTTTAATTTTTCCCCCAATCCCCCTTCCCGGGGGGATAAAGGGGTAAACGGGCCAATTTGGGTCGCCCCCTGCCATTAAGGGGAAACCCCCGGGAATTTTTTCGAACGCAAGGTGTTTTGGTTTTCCCCCTTTTGTTAATTCCCTTTTGGGAGGCTACCCCAATCAAACCATAAAAAGGGGTAAATTTTTAAAACTTAAAAATTTTTTGCCGTCCTAATTTGGGGAAGGCCAAAAATGTTCCCTTTTGGAAGACATAGGGGAAAAAACCCTTCCTCCCCTTTTTTCTTTAAAAATTCCAAAGGGGAAATTAGGGGCCGGGGTTTGGACCGAGGTAGTTTTTTTGGTTTAGGGGAAGGGGCCAATGGGAAGATTTTTTGGGGCAACCCCGTCGCCCAAGGGTTTTCAGAACCCTTTAAATATTTTGCGCTGTGAAGGCCCCTTGGGGGGAAGAAACCCCAGTAAAAGAAATAAAAATTTTCTTGGGTTTTAGGGGGGACCTGGCTCACCGTTTCACTCTTTTTTTTTTGCTTTTCCTTCCAAAAAGCCCGGGTAGTCAAAACCCGAATTTAAAAAGGGTTTAATTTTTTTGCCTTTATTTTTCGAAAATTTCTTGATTTTTAAGGTTTTAATGGCAAATTGGGAAAAATTTTTTTTTAAAAAGGGGAAAAGGCCCCTGGTTTGTTTTTTTTAATTTTAAACCCCTGAAAATAATTTCTTTCGGGATTTTGTTTTTACTAAACAAATCTCTGTTTTTTCCATTTTGGGAAAAATTTTTGGTTTCCCCTTTTTTTATTCTGAAACCCTTCAACTTTTCTTAACCCCTTAAAAGAAAACAGGGGGGATGCATAAAAAGTTAATTTGTTTTTAAAAATAAGAGGGAAAAATTTTGTGGAACAAAAAAGTGGGGCCTGGAATGGGCACCCAAATTCCGTTTTTTTTGTTGGGACGACCCCGGGGGCCGGGGTTTCTTTCCGAACCCCGGGGGGTCAAACCAAGGAGCCTTTTTTCCTTAACCTTTTTTTCCAGTTCCCCTCCCTTTTGGGGGGGTCCATGGGTCTAAAGGGGACCAATCTAGTAAAAAAAATAAAAAGCCCATTAGGAAAAAAACCATTTTTTTTACAATGGTTCCCCGGGGCAAATGTGTTAAAACCCAATGGGCATTTCTTAATTTTTGTCCTTAAAAAACGTATGGTTCGGTCGGGAAATTTTTAAAAAGGGTAAGTCATAAGGCCCTATTTTTTTTTTTGGGGGGTTTGGGTTTTTTTAAAAACCCCCATCCCCTTTTTTTTTTCACAATTTCCATAAAATGATTTTTTCAACCAAATTTTTGGGCCAAAACCCGGGGCCCATTCAAAAAGCAGGAGGAAAATCCCGATGCAGCCCCCTTAATTTTTGGGCCCCCTTAATTTTTTTTCCCCCATTTCTTCCCCCAACCCCTTCTGCTCCCCCTATCCCCACCCCCCGAGCTTTGGGTACCGGGGGGCCCCCTGCCTGGAGGGAAACCGTTTTCGGGGAAAACCTAATTTGTTTTTGGTCAATCTTTTCCCCGGGTTTTTGGGTTTTTGGCCCCGGGGAAAAAAAAGGGGCCCCTTCGGGAATCTCCCTTTTTTTTTAGCTTTAAAAAAGGAAAAAAATTTTTATTTTTTACCCCCCCGGGTTAATTGGGAAAAGTTTTCGGGAGGGGTTTACCCCTTTTCTCCTAATGTTTTCCCCAAACAGGGAAATTTCCGTTTTTGGGCTTTTGGGTTTAAATTTCCCGGAAAAAAGCTTCCCAAAGGTCGGAAAACGAAAACAGGGACTAGTTTTTTGTTTTTTGTTTTTAGGGGTTCCCAACTGGCCCTCCAAGGGGGATTGGCAAAATTGGTTCCCATTTGGTCTGTTTTTGTTCCCCTGGTTTCCAGGGGTGTTGGGGGGGAAATTAATTTTTTTTTTGGGCTTTTACACAACTTTGTGCTCCCCTTTTTCCCGAGCCAATTTTTTGGGGCGAGCCGTTTGGGTGGCCCGTAGTCCGGTTTTGTGAAAAAAAATAAACTCCAAAATTTTTTTCCTGGGCAAACTGGGCCTTTGCTGGGGGTGGTGGGCCTTTGTTCAAAAACCCCAAATTGGCCCAAATTTTTGGGCTTGGCTTCTCCGTTTTTAAACACCTTAGGGGAAGCTTGATGTACCCCCCCTGGGTAGGAACAAACTTCCCAAAAGGGCCTTTACCCCAAACCAAAAATCCATAAAAAAGGTTGGGGGCCAAAAACTGATAGGAACCGGGCCCTTTTTTTTTTTTGGGAAAAGAAAATTTTAACCCCCTTTTTAAACCCCCGCCTTTCCCATCTCTGGGGCACCCAACCGAAAGGCCCCACGAAAAATTTTTTGGGGTTTTGGTTTTAGCACCCCTACATTTTTTCCAAATGAATTCAAAGCCCCTTGGGCCTTTGAAAGTGAGGGTTCTTGGGTTTTTGGTGTGGGTTTCCAATTTTTTTGGATGGGAATTTTGGGGGGTCTTTTTCCAAAATTCATTTCCCCCGCCTTTGTTTTTTTTGACCCCCCTACCCCGGGGGCCGAACCCCTTTTGGGGGCTGGCCTGATCACTGCGGTTTGGGTCCCTGGTGGGAAAGGGGTTTAAAACCTTAAACTGGTAAACCCCTTTTCCCTTGGGGGGTTGGGGTTGGTTTTGGGGTTGGGGAAAAAAAGGCCCCCATAGGGAGGAGGGCCTATCCCCCGGTTTTTTTGGGGACCGTTTTTGGGGGCCCCCCAAAAAAGGGCCAAATCCCTTTTTTTTGGGGGGGGGGGCCTTTTCCCCCAAACCCCTTTATTTAATTTTCTGGGGTTGCTGTGGGTCGCACTTGTAATTGAGGGTTTGTTCCCGGCAATTTGATGCCCCCTCTTTCCCCCCTGGCCAAAAGCCATTGGGGGGGCCCCATGTTTTCCAAATCCTTGGTCCGTGGAATGGATTTCAAAATCCAACTTTAAACTGGTTTTGTTTTTGCCCCCCATCTTTTAAAATTAAAAAAGCCCTTCCCCCGGGAAAAAGGTATGATTGTGGTGTTGTTTTAAGAATGGGGTTTGGGGGCCAAAACATTTTAAAATTTTTCATAAAAAAAAGGGGGGGGAGCCAAAAAAAAACCCCGTAAAAGGGTTGGGAAAAGAAACTAGCCAATGCCACCCCAAATTCCTTTATGGTTTTTGGGGAATGAGGGAAAGGGGGTTAACGAACCCCCCCAAACAAAGGAAATTTGCCCGGCTTTGGGGGGGCTGTGGGGGGTTTTAAAATTGGCCTTTGGGGGAAGACCTTTCTTTCCTTTTCCCCCAAATTTCCCTTTTCCCAAAAAATTTTTCCCAATTTGGGTTGTTTTTAAGGTTTCCATTGGACGAGGGGTTTTTTTCCGATTTATGGTGGAGCAAAGGGAAAAAAGTTAAAGGTTACAAGTTTGGGTTTGGATTTAAATTTAGGCCCGTTTATAAAAATTGGGATTTAAAAATTTTGGAGGAAAAAATTGGATGGAAAAAGTTTGTTGGATTAAAAACCCCAAAAAATTTCTGTCTCTTTTAAATCAAATGAAAAAGTTTAAGAAAAAGATTTGGGAAACCCCAAAATTTTTATAAATTTGTTAACAAAATTATTAGGAATTTGAATACTCTAATTTAATATGTAATTTAATAGGATCTCTATGTTGAAAACTCTGGTATTTCTCATCCCTAAAGCTTGTTCTCCATATTATTTTTCAATGTTTTTAAATGATGTGCCAACATGTTTTGAGCACTTTTATCTTCAAAACTAGATTTTTTGGCTCTCTCTTGTCCCTTTGCAGCAGATATATAGTGAGCAATATGTTTGGAACATCAAATTGCAATAAAATCACAGTATCAAATTGCAATACATATAGAATCGCAATACATATCGTATCAGCACCTAAGTATCATGTTAATATTGTATCGTGAGGTCCTTGGCAATTCCCAGCCCTACTGTTCACCACTGCCCCCATAAACTACCAGCCACCATTGTCTCTATCCTTCTATTGAGGGAGCCAGACCATAATCCCCCCTAATTAGGATCAGCTTGGCCATCGCCCCGCTCTAGGACGGCAGCACACCAGCCAGCCAGTGTTACGCCCCTGAAAAAGGGGGAGAAATAATCACGAGAGTGATGCAGTTATGTGTTTCCTCAATGAAAACTTTAGTATAATCCTTTTACAAAAAATATCACATTTTACAGAACAACAGATCTACAGGAACTAGATAGTTTTGTAGGGTACAAAGCTTATTCAAGTCACAACAGCATAAACTGTAATTCACTAAAACATATACAAAATGTTTCAATATAACTGTCAAACACAAAGTAGCTTTAGCTCAGTAACCATAACTACATTTATCAACCATGTCAACAAAGTATTCTAAACACATTATACAAATAACCCCAAAATATATTATTAACAGCGCACATGTTCATTCACAATTAACATAAAATGGCAGCTACTCTCAGTACGAAGCTATTCTTCGCTGCAACCGAGCAGGTTTCACTCAGGTTTCACTCACACACGCACCTATTACTCTCTTCAACTTAACTCCAACTTACTCAAGATGTTACTAAAACATACCTTAAACTCTCTTGACATGTTAGCAAGTTATTACATTCAAATTAACTCATTTTATATCAATAACGTACCTGAAAAAGGGGAGAAATAATCACGAGAGTGATGCAGTTATGTTTCCTCACTGAAAACTTTAGTATAATGAGGAAAAAGACCGCGATTTCCCTGGGAAGTTGGGTGGAGACCAGAGCAATCGATCTCAGGCTCATAGATTAAGAGCATTTAGTAGATCACAGATTAACACTTTTACCCTTAAATTAGGCACCACAAAATAAGTACTGAATGCATGATCTTTTTAACCTAGATATTTTAAGATCCTTACATACCATGAACTTACTAATACTTTTTTAGTGTATAACAGGCTATGAATATGTCCTTTAACCTGTCACACCAGCGCCTCCCAAAATATTTTGAGAGCCAATTAAAAGAGGCGTAGAGTCTGCCGGGGCGGGACAGGTCCACTAACATGTGGATGAGATGCATGTTGGGATAGCTCTTCCTCCTCTTAATTTAGTGGGAGGGAGGGAGGGAGGGGGGACAGTGGCTTGGTCTGATTTGACCTGATGTCACTAGAGGGGGTGGATGCTCAGACCACAGTAAAGGCTGTGTCTGTGTCTGAGTTACTATTGTTTATTTTCTGCTTGGCATCTCTTTTCATATCTTCGAGAATTGATAAAGCATGCTATTGTGGTGTGGGTGTCTCTATGTTTGTGTGTGTGTGTGTGTGTGTGTGTGTTTGGGTGTGTCTCTGTATGTTTTTATGTGAGACTGAGAGAGATACTCTGACTCTACCTCTTTCTTGGTTCTGATCTTTCCACGGCCTATGATAAAGCTTGTTGTTGTGATGTGTGTGTCTGCATGTGTGAGTCAGTGTGTGTCTCTTCATGGTCCCTGTCTGTCTCTATCTCTCTCTCTCACTCTGTTTTAATAAAGCGTGAGGGATTGGATTAAAGGCTGGGATTTTCTGCATGAATGCATTTGCGCATCTGCGTTTTATTTTTGTGCCGCCTCGCCATTTTCCCATTTTATTTATTCCCTGTGGAGGGAAATGACTTTCCTCACTCACTGTGCCTTTGGACATGTATGTGTCATAGTGTGCGTATGCGTGTGTGCACGTGCTTTTGTGCATGTGTCATGTTGTTTGCAGCAGCGTCGAGACACACCTTAAGCCCTGGGTATCACCACATGTGGCTAGTCAGTCCCTGATCGGTCCATCTGATGTGTCTGTCAGCCACATACATTTTTAAAAACATTTTTGTCATTTAGCAGACGCTCTTATCCAGAGCGACTTACAGTTAGTGAGTGCATACATTATTTTATTTTTCATACTGGCCCCCCGTGGGAATTGAACCCACAACCCTGGCGTTGCAAACGCCATGCTCTACCATCTGAGCTACATCCCTGCCGGCCATTCCCTCCCCTACCCTGGACGACGCTGGGCCAATTGTGCGCCGCCCCATGGGTCTCCCGGTCGCGGCTGGCTACGACAGAGCCTGGATTCGAACCAGGATCTCTAGTGGCACAGCTAGCACTGCGATGCAGTGCCTTAGACCACTACGCCACTCGGGAGACAGTACATATCCCTATGCCGTCAATAGAAGACTCCAGTGAAAGAATATCTCTAATATAATCGATAATCTCTAATACAGAAACCTTCCCTGTCTCCTCATAGCATATGCCAACATTTCTATTTCCATAAATGACGTTTGGCTATGTAGCCATGTACTCTGTCTCTGCCCCCCTCGCCCTGGGGTTTGGTCCTTCGTGTCCCGCCGGTTTAGACTCTGGGAAAAGGTTGTGTTTCGGATCGGCACGCAGGGCCCAGTGGAGCGGGAAAAGTCTGGAGCAGGGAGACGGTACGGAGAGGAGAAGGAATAGACCACCACACGTCTGTCTGTCTTTACTGTTTACCCATGTCTGCCTGTCTGTATGTCTTGTCTGACTGTTTGCCTGTCTGTCTGTCGGTCTGTCCTGTGGAGACTAGGCCATACTCACTATCTGTTATTATCTAGTATAAATATCCAAAGCATATCCAAAGCTTTTGTTGTCACACAGCGCTCTGTCAAATTAATAGAACGGTGTGCCACTTTCTTAAATGTCACAGAATATCAATCCCTACTTTTCCTCAGTTCCCTTTTTAACACATTTTCTCTCTTATCAAACCGACCTCATGCAGTGTTCAACCATAGAATTATATATGTTTGTGTTCAACATCCTGTTCCATTCTCTGTTTGTAATGGATGTCTAGTCATCATAACAGCCTTGTCTGTTTGGTTGCCCCCCGCTACTGGAGATGTCCACCACTCCACCCCCTCCACCCCAGGCCCTTGGTGAGAAAGCCCAAAGAAAGGCTGTGTTTCTGGGCAGTACAAGGCCTCACTTCCCCCTCTCTTCCTGCAGCATATTATCCATCCTCCAGGCCCCATAAAACATTTTCTCACGTTTATTTAACCAAATAAGTCAATTGAGAACCAATTCTCATTTACAATAACGACCTGGCCAATAGTCATAACATTGCAACAGTGAACAGGACAACACGCAATACCACAAAAAAAGAAAAATACACACTACACAGAGGAAATGTACAAATTCATCAAAAATACAACAATAAGAAATTCACAGTGGGTTCGAGCAGAAAAGTCCAAGGCAACACAGCAGACTTAATGATCAGCAGGTACATTGATCAGACAGCAGCTCAGTTAATATGTTTTTGAAGGAGTGTGGTGGGATGAATGTGTCAAATATGAGGGTGTTATGTCCCCTAAGAAGACCCAGATTACACCAGAGTGGCTTAGTACCTCTGATAGAGGGATAGAGGGATAGTGGAGGAGAGAGGTGCTGGGCGGTGGGAGATAGAGGCTGATAAAGGGGGCACTGAGTAAAGGAAAGACAGGGAGGCAAATGGATGAAGGGGAGGGAGGGAGGGAGGGAGGGAGGGAGGGGGGACACAGATAAACACTGTCATTTACCCAGTGAAGCGGGGCTGCCCAGTAATGGACACATGATAGATGGCCATTGGAAGTTTGTACTAGCTCAAAGTTCACACACACTTACCATCCGTCACGTCTGATCTGGAAGGAGGAAGGATACCGTCTAAACTCCAGTGGTAAACGCTTTCCTTGACTAGGCCTCACAGACAGACATAGAGAGGGACTGCCATGTATTGCACAAAACAAACCCTGAAATAGATATCTCATCTCATTGGCAATTAGGCAAGATGACAGTGTTTCTCTGTCAGTGGACCCTGTGAATGAACACACAAACACACACACACACAGTTCTGTTTGTGACTCTCTTTAATTGAATCACATGGTCACGCTCGTCATCTTTGATTGGCAGACAGATCTGGTTAGCCTGGGTACCATTCTTTTTAGCTAACATTCCACTCCTTGTAGCCTACTCTGTGTCATATGCCAAA
This sequence comes from Coregonus suidteri, assembly GCA_036851935.1. NCBI lineage: Eukaryota > Metazoa > Chordata > Actinopteri > Salmoniformes > Salmonidae > Coregonus > Coregonus suidteri. Next base: position 57,906 of record JAGTTL010000114.1, read on the forward strand.
TATGCTAGTGCTCAACCTCCCACCACTTTGCTTCACTGTTCCTCCACTTAAAAGACAACTTTCTTCTCCTCCAGACTAGCACACGGCGCAGCCTCTTAGAGCGCTAGAGGCAACTCGCCGGTGACTTTCATTGTTATTCATGTGTTAATTTATTCGCTCATGGCAGACGTGAAACAGGGCTGTAATATGCAGATGCCGGTTTGTTTCTCGATGGGAATTTTCCGCTCCACTGCCCCTGTAGCTGCCACTAATAATAAAGTGAGGCAAGATGGAGAGAAAAGGGGGGGAGGGAGGGGATGCTTGTCAGGATGCCTCCTGAACCACCACACGTATGCACACACACAGAGAGAGCTCATCTCTCGGATAGACAGTGACCAGGTGCGATCGTCCTGGCAGAGGTGACCTTGACCTTGTCACAAAGACTAGGAGTCTAGCTCTCCTCTCCTCTCTTCTCTCTTCTCCTCTCTCTTCTCTTCTCTTCTCTTCTCTTCTCTCCTCTCCTCTTCTCTCTCCTCTCCTCTCCTCTCCTCTCTTCTCTTCTCTCTCTTCTCTTCTCTTCTCTCTCTTCTCTCTTCTCCTCTCCTCTCCTCTCCTCTCCTTCTCTTCTCTTCTCTTCTCTTCTCTTCTCTTCTCTTCTCTTCTCTTCTCTTCTCTTCTCTTCTCTTCTCTTCTCTTCTCTTCTCTTCTCTTCTCTTCTCTTCTCTTCTCTTCTCTTCTCTCTCTTCTCTCTCTCTCTCTCTCTCTCTTCTCTCTCTCTCTCTTCTCTCTTTCTCTCTCTTCTCTTCTCTTCTCTTCTCTTCTCTTCTCTTCTCTTTCTTCTCTTCTCTTCTTTCTCTTCTCTTCTTTCTCTTCTCTTCTCTTCTCTTCACAGGGGGGCTGGAGGGCAGAACTACCTAGTCCAGGAGATAGGAAAAAGGCCTATTAGCAAAACCAATGGCAGTGAGTTGTGACTGAAAAGGATGGGATAGTGTAAATGGTTGGAGTCTTGAACGTGAACCAAGTTGATGTTAGTTGACACTATGGTCATGTCCCTGTCCGTCAGGAGGCCCGTCACCATTAATAGCAGTGACGTCCTGTGAGATGTGAAGGACACAGCAGTAGAGAGAAACACATTCACTCATCATAGATTCCCAGGAGGGTGGGGGGGGGGGGGGGGGGGGGGGGGGGGGGGGGGTGGGGGGGGGGGGGGCTCATATTAATGAATGGAACCAGCCACCACTTCCTCCGATTCAAAGTGACACCAGCCACCACTTCCTGCCTCCATCTTCCTCTACCTCCCCAGTGCATTTATATGAGATATAAACCCCCTACTGACTGACACACACACACACACACACACACACACACACACACACACACACACACTGTACTGGCTGTCAGGATAGAGAAACACACCAGTCCCATAGGACTTTTTAGGGAATTTAATATTGTCAAACCTATACAATTGCATCATATACTCCACAGAATAGTCTGATGTGGAAAAGAAAGGGGGCGTTATGGACATTGAAGAGAGATATAATGACAAGGATATAAGTCCTACTGTAACAAGCTGTCCCCTTCCTCTAGTACAGTAACTAAAGCTTAGAGTGGATTCTATTCTGTTCTATTTTAATTTAAACACACACAATCCCAACGCAAATCTTAACACTGTATCTACAACAGCAAACACAAGTTATAGCAAACAAACACATTCACATACACACACAAAACACACACCAACATTCACATTCACATACACGCACCCTATCGTCCTCACACAGTACAGTGCACTCAAGGCATTGTGTCCCTCAACCACAGAAACACATGGATTGCATCCCAAATGACACCGTATTTCCTATTTAGTGCACTACTTTTGACCAGGGCCCATAGGGCTCTGGTCAAAAATAGTGCACTATATATGGAATAGGGTGCCATTTGCGGCTCAGCCATGGTTCACTGGGACCCAAGGCATCCCATGCACCCAGGCCTGAGCAAACTCTGAGCGTGTGAAAGCCTCTAGAGGACCACCGCATATAAGCGTTTTAATCATCATACAGGCGACCAACAGACACGAGCTCCGCAAATGCTCGTTGAAAGCCTCTGACCCACCGCACGAATCTCTTCAACTCTCTTCATCAACTCTCCCATTTCATCTCTCCATTTTCTCTCACACTCCATCCTTCATGTTTCTCTCTCCTCTTTCCCCACTCCATCTCTCACTTTTCTTTGCTCTCTCTCTTCCTCTCTCTCTTTCTCTCTCTTTCGCTCATGGGGATCCACACAAGTCAGGCAGGGGAGGAAAAGTGCCCTTCTTATCAAAAAGGGCACATGCCACCCCTACACAAAGATACACATACAGTGGGGAGAACAAGTATTTGATACACTGCCGATTTTGCAGGTTTTCCTACTTACAAAGCATGTAGAGGTCTGTAATTTTTTATCATAGGTACACTTCAACTGTGAGAGACGGAATCTAAAACAAAAATCCAGAAAATCACATTGTATGATTTTTAAGTAATTATTTATTGCATGACATAAGTATTTGATACATCAGAAAATCAGAACTTAATATTTGGTACAGAAACCTTTGTTTGCAATTACAGAGATCATACGTTTTCTGTAGGTCTTGACCAGGTTTGCACACACTGCAGCAGGGATTTTGGCCCACTCCTCCATACAGACCTTCTCCAGATCCTTCAGGTTTCGGGGCTGTCGCTGGCAATACAGACTTTCAGCTCCCTCCAAAGATGTTCTATTGGGTTCAGGTCTGGATACTGGCTAGGCCACTCCAGGACCTTGAGATGCTTTCTTACGGAGCCACTCCTTAGTTGCCCTGGCTGTGTGTTTCGGGTCGGTGTCATGCTGGAAGACCCAGCCACGACCCATCTTCAATGCTCTTACTGAGGGAAGGAGGTTGTTGGCCAAGATCTCGCGATACATGGCCCCATCCATCCTCCCCTCAATACGGTGCAGTCGTCCTGTCCCCTTTGCAGAAAAGCATCCCCAAAGAATGATGTTTCCACCTCCATGCTTCACGGTTGGGATGGTGTTCTTGGGGGTTGTACTCATCCTTCTTCTTCCTCCAAACACGGCGAGTGGAGTTTAGACCAAAAAGCTCCATTTTGGTCTCATCTGACCACAACACTTTCACCCAGTTCTCCTCTGAATCATTCAGATGTTCATTGGCAAACTTCAGACGGGCATGTATATGTGCTTTCTTGAGCAGGGGGACCTTGCGGGCGCTGCAGGATTTCAGTCCTTCACAGCGTAGTGTCTTACCAATTGTTTTCTTGGTGACTATGGTCCCAGCTGCCTTGAGATCATTGACAAGATCCTCCCGTGTAGTTCTGGGCTGATTACTCACCGTTCTCATGATCATTGCAACTCCACGAGGTGAGATCTTGCATGGAGCCCCAGGCCGAGGGAGATTGACAGTTATTTTGTGTTTCTTCCATTTACGAATAATCGCACCAGCTGTTGTCACCTTCTCACCAAGCTGCTTGGCGATGGTCTTGTAGCCCATTCCAGGCTTGTGTAGGTCTACAATCTTGTCCCTGACATCCTTGGAGAGCTCTTTGGTCTTGGCCATGGTGGAGAGTTTGGAATCTGATTGATTGATTGCTTCTGTGGACAGGTGTCTTTTATACAGGTAACAAACTGAGATTAGGAGCACTCCCTTTAAGAGTGTGCTCCTAATCTCAGCTCGTTACCTGTATAAAAGACACCTGGGAGCCAGACCCCCTCTCAATCAAATCTTTCTGATTGAGAGGGGGTCAAATACTTATTTCCCTCATTAAAATGCAAATCAATTTGTATCATTTTTGACATGTGTTTTTCTGGATTTTTTTGTTGTTATTCTGTCTCTCACTGTTCAAATAAACCTAGCATTAAAATTATAGACTGATAATTTCTTTATCTGTGGGCAAACGTACAAAATCAGTAGGGGATCAAATACTTTTTTCCCTCACTGTATATAAACTTCCGACTTCAACTGTACACAAGCAGCCAACTCTGCTGCCCCATGTACATAGAGACATTAAACACTGGACACTTCCCGTTTCTTTTATACTGTTTTTCACACTGTGTATTCATATACTGTATTATTCACATAGCTCATTCTAATATTTCTACTACTGTACATTGCATTTTTGTTATAGCGCTTATACACACGCTTATCTCAGCTCGTTACCTGTATAAAAGACACCTGGGAGCCAGAAATCTTTCTGATTGAGAGGGGGTCAAATACTTATTTTCCCTCATTAAAAATGCGTTTTTTCTTGATTTTTTTCGTTGTTATTCTGTCTCTCACTGTTCAAATAAACCTACCATTAAAATATAGACTGATCATGTCTTTGTCAGTGGGCAAACATACAAAGTCAGCAGGGGATCAAATACTCCCCCCCCCCCCCCAATTTTGTTATGGCAAACCTAAATAAGTTCAGAAGTAAACATTTGTTTAACAAGTCACATAATAAGTTGTATGGACTCACTCTGTGTGCAATAATAGTGTTTAACCTGATTTTTGAATGACTACCTAATCTCTGAACCCCACACATACAATTATCTGTAAGTCCCTTTCCAATGCCTCGCACAGAAGGGAACCTGTTGGTAGACATTGAATAACCCATTGAGCATGGTGAAGTTATTAATTACACTTTGGATGGTGTATCAATACACCCAGCCACTACAAAGATACAGGCGACCTTCCTAACTCAGTTGCCAGAGAGGAAGGATACCGCTTAGGGATTTCACCATGAAGCCAATGGTGACTTTAAAACAGAGTTTAATGGCGGAGACAACTGAGGATGGATCAACAACATTGTAGTTACTCCACAATACTAACGTAACTGACAGAGTGAATAGAAGGAAGCCTGTACAGAATACAAATATTCCAAAATGTGCATCCTGTTTGCAACAAGACACTAAAGTAATACTGCAAAAAATGTGGCAAAGCATTTAACTTTTTATCCTGAATACAAAGTGTTATGTCTGGGGCAAATCCAATACAAGACATTACTGAGTACCACTCTCCATATTTTTAAGCTACATCATGTTATGGGTATGCTTGTAATCGTTAAGGACTGGAGAGTTTTTCAGGATAAAAAAATTAACAAAATGGAGCTAAGCACAGGCAAAATCCTAGAGGAAAACCTGGTTGTCTGCTTTCCACCAGACACTGGGAGATGAATTTACCTTTCAGCAGGACAAGAACTTAAAACACAAGGCCAAATCTACACTGGAGTTGCTTACCAAGAAAACAGTGAATGTTCCTCTGCGTGGCCAAGTTAGTTTTTTGACTTAAATCTACTTGAAAATGTATGGGAAGACTTGAATGGCTGTCTTGCAATGATCAACAACCAATTTGACAGAGCTTGAAGAATTTTGAAAAGAATAATGGGCAAATGTTGCACAATCCAGGTGTGGAAAGCTCTTCGAGACTTACCTAGAAAAACTCACAGTTGTAATCGCTGCCAAAAGGTGCTTCTACAAAGTATTGACTCAGGGGTTGTAAATACATATGTAAATTAGATATTTCTTTATTTAATTTTCAATAAATGAGTAACATTTTCTAAACATGTTTTCACTTTGTCATTATGGGGTATTGTGTGTGTAGGTGGTTGAGACAAAAAAAATGATTTAATCAATTTTGAATTCAGGCTGTAACACAATAAAATGTGGAATAATTCAAGGGTTATGATAATACTTTCTGAAGGCACTCTAGTTTACTTAAAGTTTTCCTGTATCATACTGGCCGCCAACTTGTGATGTTATTAGTCACAGTCTGTTTCTTTCTTCCAGCCCCCACAGGTGAAGTCCCCTCTTCCTCCAGCCCGCCTTGACTCTCCTGACCCAGCTTTAGCCCACCCTCGCCTGGCCTGTCTCAGCTCCAGCACCTGCTCAGCTTCAGAGCCCCAGTCCTCCGCCCCAGACACACCCACCTAGAGCAGCCTCATCCTCCACCAAGAGCCTCTTACACTGGTGAAATCTCTCTGCTCAGCAGCATGGCAGGTCGAGGAGGACCAGCACGGACCAACGGCGCGGCGGCCAGCAACAAGATCTGCCAGTTCAAGCTGGTGCTGCTGGGAGAGTCAGCGGTGGGCAAGTCCAGCTTGGTGCTGCGCTTCGTCAAGGGCCAGTTCCACGAGTACCAGGAGAGCACCATCGGAGGTGAGTAGGGACACTGTTTGCATTGGGATTGTTATTCTTCTGACTGTGTCTTAGTCATGCTTAGTGTTTGTGTTGATTTATTGCTGTCCTTGTGTTGAGTCAGTATCATGTTATAAAGATCAAATAGAATGGAAGTGTGAATGTGTAGTAGACTGAAGGAAGACCATTTACAATGCCTTCTTAACTGGGGCTGTGTGTTCAAGGCCAGATCAGGAGCAGACCTGAGCTGCAGAACCAGTTATTTCTTGGCAGCTGATCACCTGACTCTCGCATAAGCAGCCAAACCTCTCAGACTGACACTTTAAATATGCCACAAGGAGTGGGATGTCCTGACTCTTGGCCACAGAAAGCCTTATAGAGAATGTTCAAACTGAAAACAGAAAATAGATATGTGCTAGAAAGAGGTACTTGTCATCTGTCTAATAACGTATGTATTGACTTAATGCTAGCCGGAGTGGAGCAGAGAGAAGGGGGTCTCTCTCTGTGGACTCTTTAAAACAGGAAGGAAGTCGGTCAACAATGGGATTTTGTCCTGGAACTTCTCTAATAGCATCTGGAAACCAATACTTGATGGCTAGATGGATACCTGTCCTCAAAGAGCGCTCACGTTTCTGTTATAACATTCAAAGAATTCCACTGCAAAAGTTGGGTAATGAGTAACTATGTCTTTTCAGCTTCACCTAGTGTTTTAAACCTACACACAGGTGTTGGGAACTTTCATTATGATTTAGCGTTTTTTTTTTTTACACCGAGTCACATCATGCAGCATGAGCCACAGGAGGGTGAGGCTGGAGAGACAGGATGCTCGGTGCTTACACTAGCCAAAGCCTTAGGACGAGTCAGCATTTTGTTTTTTTTTTTTAAAACCTGTCGTCAGCTGCCTGGTCTAAGGTCACCAAGCTTTAGTATGGAGCGGGCTTCCTCTATGAGCGCTGCTGCACATTTCCCTCAGCCATGTGACACAATTCAAATTCAAACCCTCAACAAGAATCCCTTTGCTCTCGTAAAATGACACTTCTCTAGATACCATATAATAGAGCTCTTGTGTGAAAAAACAAACATCTTTTGTTTAATCTATCTTTGTCTGTACACTGCTCAAAAATAAAAGGGAACACTTAAACAACACAATGTAACTGGCGAGTCAATCACACTTCTGCTGAAATCAATACTGTCCACTTAGGAAGCAACACTGAACGTTGACAATACATTTCCCATGCATTCTGTTGTGCAAATTCTCATTACAACAGGTGATAAATTGTAGGCAATTAGCAAGGGACCCCCCAATAAAGGTTATGTTTGGTTCTGCAGGTGGTGACCATCAGACCACTTCTCAGTTCCTATGGCTTCACGGCTGATGTTTTGGTCCACTCTTTGAATGCTGGCAGTGCTTTCACTCTAGTGGTAGCATGAGACTGAGTCTACAACCCCACACAAGTGATCAAATAGTGCAGCTCATCCAGGATGGCACATCTTTGCGAGCTGTGGCAAGAGCATTTGCTGTGTCAAAATAAAAATAGTGTCCAGAGCATGGAGGCGCTATGAGGATGACAGGCCAGTACATCAGGAGACCTGGAGGAGGTCGCTTAGGAGGGCACAAACACAGCAGCAGGACTGCTACCTCCGCCTTTGTGCAAGGAGGAAGCAGGAGAGGAGCACTGGCCTGAGCCCTGCTAATTGAACTCCAGAGGATTGGCACAAAATTGCCATGTGGTCTGCTCACCAAACGGTCAGAAACAGACTCCTGCTTGTGGTATGAGGGGCCCGGCGTCCACAGGTGTGGTTGTGCTTACAGCCATTGTCCCGTGCAGGACGTTTGAATGATTTGCCAAACTCTCAACACTAAGATTGGGCTCTCGTAACTGACACCCTTCTCCAGTAAAGCATCAATCAAGTATCCTTTGCTTCGTAACTTGTGTGATTATCAAGTCCTGTGTGAAAAACCATCCACTGTAGAATCTATCTTTGTCATGTACACTGCTCAAAAATAAAGGGAACAATTAAAACAACACAGCGTGTAACGTACAGCAAGTCAATCACCCTTTCTGTGAATCAAGGAACCTGTCCTGCTGGTGGAGCCACTGATCTTGACAATACATGCTTCACGGCTGCTGTTGTGCAATGGAATAGCGTGGCGGTGGAAATTGTGGGCAATTAGCAAGACACCCCCATGCAAATTTGTGGTTCCGCAGGTGGTGACGCACAGACCTGTTCTCAGTTCCTATGCTTCCCGGCTCATGTTTTGGTCAGATCTAGGAGGAATGCTGGTCGGTGCTTTCACTCTAGTGGTGAGCAGGGAGGACTGAAGTCAACACCCACACAAGTGGCTCAGGTAGTTTTCTTCATCCAGGATGGCACAATCACTGCGAGCCCTGGCAAGAAGGTCCAGCAGTGTCCACATGTGCGTAGTGTCCAGAGCCAGAGGAACGAGTACCTGACCAGTGGACTGGCCCATACATCCAAGAGACGTGTTGTGAGGCCGTAGAGGCAACAGGACCAGCAGCAGTGCCATGCTACCTCCGCCTTTGTGCAAGGAGGAGCAGGAGGGTCACTGCCAGAGCCCTGCAAATGAATGTCCAGCAGTTCACAAATGTGGCATTTGGTCAGCTTCAACCGGTCAAAACAAACTCCATGAGGGTGGTATGAGGGCGCCGACATATCCACAGGTGGGGGGTTAGTGCTTAAGCCCCACACCGTGCAGGACGTTTGGCATTTCTGCCAGAGAAGCACCAAGATTTGCCAAATTCGCCACTGCGCCATGTGCCTCTTCCAGATGAAACGGCCTTTCACACTGAGCACATGTTACCGACTGTGACGAGTCTGGAGATGCCGTGAGCGGTTGTATTTCTTGCTGCCTGTCAACATCCTGGCTTGGGGACCTAGGGTTTGGCCGGGGAGTCAGTTTCAGTGTGTTTAAGTTCTATGTTTGTTGTATATCTATGTTTGGCTGGGGGGCTCCCAATCATAGACGCCTGTGCTCGCGTTAGGTAGCCTGACGCCATTAGGTACCGGAGTCATCCTCACTTAGTAACCCCTTAGTGATTCACCATTTGCTGTGCGGTTGCACCCTGGGTTCCCCTTATGTAAGACAATGATAGTCACTGTTTTCATGTGCTTGAGTTTGTCAGCAGTTCATTCAAGGAGGAAGAAAATTGATGCTATGGACGGCCCGCCCGTTCCCCCAGACCTGAATTCAACTCAGGCACATCTGGTGACATCATGTACTCGCTCCATCCTCAACGCCAATTTTTCACCACAGACTGGATCATTTGATTTCTCTTGTAAATTTTTTGTGTGATTTTGGTTGTCAGCACCTCACGATGTAAGAAAAAAGTATTTTAATAAGAATATATTTCATCCTCAGATCTAGGATGGTGTTTATTTCAGTGTTCCCTTTATTTTTTTTGAGCAGTGTATTCACAATCACAAGTGTTTTTTTTCCTGTTCAAGGAATACATTCCACACGCGCAACTCAGAACTGGGTGAAGGAGCACCACGACAGCCAGCCCAACAATCGTCATTGCCTCCCACGGACTAATTAGTTGGAACAAACCTTTCCAACAAAAGAGCTTGTGGACTTCCAGGTTCTGAGGAACTCCGAACATTAAGATTGCTGCCTTCCCCTGACTATTAGTTTGAAATATATGTAAGGTTGTCTAAAACGGTAAATGTCTACAAATGACATTTTATCTTTTCTGTGATATTTCATGAATGCTCACAAACTCTCAAAGCTTTGGGTTATTACTGAGTGTAGCCTATATGTTTGTGGATAGACCTCTAAAGATCTCTGTCCTTCCTTTGTTTTTTTTGTAGGAAGCATCAAGCGTACGCAGATGACAACAGTTTGCCTCTTCATGGAGACTTTCAGCCAAGACGGCCATGAACGTCAGATGAGATCTTTATGGCCATACGGTACGTGTACCACATTATTATGTGTGCAATGTATACACTGAGTATATCAAACATTAGGAACACCTTCCCTAATATTGAGTTGCACCCCCGCTTTTGCCCTCTCGGAACGCCCCTAAATTCTTTGGGGCATTGGGGACTCTATAATGTGTCAAGCGTTCCCATAGGGATGCTGGGCCCATGTTGACTCCCAATGCTTTCGACAGTTATGTCAAGTAGGCTGCGATGATCTTTGGGTGGGTGACCATTCTTGATACACAGCAAAATGTTAAGCGTGAAAACCCAGCAACATACACAATCCAAACCCAGCACCAAATACACAAATCAAATGTTATTTGTCACATGCGCCGACTATACAACAGGTGTAGACCTTACAGTGAAATGTTTACTTACAAGCCCTTAACCACACAATGCAATTTTTAGGAAGAAATCCCAATGCAATAGTCTGGGTAGCTATTTGATTAGATGTTCAGGAGTCCATCATGACTGGGGGGTAGAATCTGTTTAGAAGCCTCTTGGACCTAGACTTGGCGCTCCGGTACCGCTTGCCGTGCGGTAGCAGAGAGAACAGTCTATGACTAGGGTGGTGCTGTAGTCTTTGACAAATTTTTAGTTGTAGTTGAACCTTTTTAAGCAGTTGTAGAACCTGAACTGATGCAACCAGTCAGGATGCTCTCGATGGTGCAGCTGTAGAACCTTTTGAGTATCTGAGGACCCATGCCAAATTATTTTCAGTCTCCTTCGTGGGAATAGGTTTTGTCGTGCCCTCTTCACAACTGTCCTTGGTGTGCTTGGACCATCTTAGTTTGTTGGTGATGTGGACACCAAGGGAACTTAAAGCTTTCAACTTGCTCCACTACAGCCCCGTCGATGAGAATGGGGGTGTGCTCGGTCCTCTTCTTTTTCCTGTAGTCCCACAATCATCTCCTTTGTCACACATACACAATCCATGTCTCAACTGTCTCGAGGCTTAAAATCTGTCTTTAACATGTCTCCCTCTCCTTCATCTACGCTTGATTTTGAAGTGGATTTAACAATTGACATCAATAAGGGATCATAGCTTTCACCTGGTCAGTCTGTCATGGAAAGAGAGGTGTTTCATAATGTTTTGTTATACTCGGTGTACATTTCTTCCCAGAACAAATTAAATGTGTAGAAAACCATGAAGGCTTCCTACTCACTGTTTATTTTTTTGTCCCTTCTCCTGTAGCCAAGAAGCTTCCTAAGAACGAGCCCAGCAGGTGGAGCCAGTGGCCGGGCCAGTGGGCCGGCAGGAGTGGATCTGCAGGAAGAGCCGCCCCACAGGCTGGTGGTAGCAAGTGCTTGTGTGAGGTGGGAACTAACCAACTGGACCGACACACCCACCAAACCCTGCAGTATCAACCAACTGACCAGACCAGCTGACAAACACATCCCACGGTCAAACCAACCGACGGTCTGACCAACCACCATGCACCAATACTGCACCGATCAACTGATAAGCAAACCAGCTCACAGGCCAATCAACTGTCAAACACACACTCCAAGGTTTCCAATGATCCGACCAACAGACAAATGACACAATTTATGACCAACATGATGACCTACAACTGTTTTAAACTTACCCGAGGACATAACACCCCCATTATCTGCAACGAAACTATGGACATCTGACAACACCCAGGCAAAAAAAAAAACAACAACCCCACTTAGGGAGGAAAAAAATATCAATCCTTACAAAATCGCACATAACAGAGCACTGTTCTTCTTTGTTTCACTGTATTTCTGTAAGAAAAAAAAAAAAAAATCAAACGCAACTGGGAGGATAATGAACAGGCTCTTTGGCCCTCTCCTTTCTGTCTCTCCCTCTCTCTCTTGTCATTTCATTATTGTTTACCATTAATAATACTACAGTATTTCACCGTATGTCTTCTGTCACCTGTTCTAACCCTGTTTAGTTTGGTGGTGGGTGAATGTAGCAATTCTCATGATTTAATTTTGTCTTGTTCCCGATCGTCACCCTTGGGCAAAAGAAAAGGGAGAGTGTTCAACTCCTCAACCCCAAATAAGGAGTTTAGGAGAACAGTTTGTTTCCTTCCAGATATAGCAGTTGTGTAGATGAACTGAACTATTACATTGTTATTATTATTGTTATTACTTTCACTTATTTTTGGCACAAGTTAAACAGTATGATTTCAAAGACTAGACCACCTAAGGGTTTTCCAATCATTAATCTATGATATCCAACCATATACATAGAGGCATTAACATCATTGTCACCAAATAAGTCATTTTTAGCATTAATATAATGTCTCTGAAAATCATTCATATACAATGACGAAAGTGGAATAAAACACAAAGCAAGATTTGTTTTCCTGACCAAAATCACAATTGTGTATTGAAAAAACATGTTGCTATTATTTGTATAATTATTTTTCTTCAAATATGTAACCAATCCAGTAGTTACTGTCAATACAATACCTTCCCAATCTCAACATGATACTTTGTCATCCTCAATTATTTTTGTCATGTAAAGATGTCTTTTTTATTTGTATACAATTATTTTGTTTCTGAAGATTCTCTGGTATGGGGGTGCACTGGTTCTGTCATCTCTTGTGATTTCAGATTTTTATCAGTTTCCTTTGCTTTTCTTTTTCTCTGTCTTTTTTTACTTTTTCATATCGGGGAGGGATCGTCTGTTATGACATCAATGATTAGCACAACAGTACCTGCAGCTGTCACTGCTTGTGAGAATGGGGGACATGGGGAGGGCAGGGGTAAACAAGCAAAACAACATTGTAATTTTTACCAATAAATAAGGGGGAAGGTATCTCATTGTCTGCCTGTCTTCTCATTTGTTGTGATGACAATGGGTATATCGAGTAGAAGATTTTTCACTTAGTTTTCACCTAACAGCTATGAGTATCTTTTACCGACATGTTGGGCGTACCGTAGTTTGTTTCCAGTCATACAGAAGCCTTTGTTCTCTAATTTTCTCGATCTTCTCTAATTCTCAATCTCATCAATAGTAATCTCGCATCAGTCTAATGGAAGCCAAGCTGAGCTCATTGCTTGAGGAGTTCTTTCTGCTGAAAACATCCTCCACCACTATGGTCTGACTGAAATTCCTCACATTCCTGCTCCACAGTCCTGTGGTCTTCGTGCGTTCCCGCCAGTGGGAGTTTAGTTGGCCAAAAACCCCTTTGCTTCTCCTCTGATGACATGACCCCAGAATGGATGGGGCAGATTATACTTTACCAGGAACTAGTTGTAAAACAGCTGTTGCCCCAAAGCTGGAAAGACCTTTTCATTCAAACGCAAAGGAGATGAAGTACACATTTTAAGTTATTTCGATTATTTATCCTTACATGTTACACAAGAACCTACCCTTCCACAAACAGGTTCCCTCATTGAAGTTAGAAAGTTAGTGTGGCTCTACTGACCTCGACTGGATCGTTTTAAAGATATAATTTTACTAACTCAATGGTGGTCAATAAAATAGTGTAGGATAACTTCAAACACAGTGTAATTTTGTATGTGTTTTCTATGTAAAATGCATTTTTGTATGTTTTCATTGCAAACTTTGGACAAATTCCGGCTACTTTCCAAATACTTTAGGGCAGGACTGCAGGGGCCCACTGAGACTACAGTACCCATACTGCCGTCTCTTCAAATCCAGGGCGAGGGGGAAGAGGTGAGTCGGACCAAAACAAAGGGGTGGAGTGGAACCAATGATGTGTATACGTACCATTGAGTGGAAACAGGGGCTGCAGTGATAGCGTGCGTTTTTTGAGATGTCGGGGACCACGGCCCGGCAAGGGGAAACATTTCCATTTACAGTTTTTAAGTCATTTAGCAGGGACACTCTTATCCACAGAGCGACTTACAGGAGCATATTAGGGTTACAGTGCCTTGCCTCAAGGGCCACATTTTTACGTCATTTTAGCAGACGCTCTTATCAAGATGCGACTTAAAAATTGGTGCATTTCCACCCCTATAGGCCAGTGGGATAACCACTTTACCCATGGGGGTTATACTTTATCCTACCCAGGGTATTTCCGTAAAGATGGTGGGGTTTCAAATGTCTCCGGAAGGTGGTGAGTGGCTTCCGCTTGGTCCTGGCGTCGTGAGGGAGGATTGTTCACCATTGGGGTGGCCAGACGAATCCGTCGAAACAGTTTTTATGGGCTGAGCGGGAATATGCTTCCGCAGGAGGAAGGGGGAGCAGCAAGGCCAGAGGTGTTGGATGAACGCAATGCCCTCTGTTTGGGTGTAGGGACTGATCAGGAGCCTGATAGGTTACAGAGGTGCACGGCTTTTCCCCTCACTGCCTCCATAGGCAAAGCACCATGGTCTTGTAACGGGATGCGAAGCTTCAACTGGAAGCGAGTGGAGTGTGCGGAGGATAGGATGGGGGTGACGTGAGAGAACTTGGGAAGGTTGAACACCCCAGACGGTGCTGCTGCGGCATTCTGGATGATGAGTTGTAGGGGTTTTAATGGCACAGTGTCATGGAGGCCAGCCAACAGCGAGTTGCAGTACGTCCAGACGGGTGTGGATTGACAAGTGCCTGGATTAGGGACCTGTGCCGCTTCCTGTGTAAGGCAGGGTCGTACTCTCCCGAATGTTTGTAGTGAGCATGAAACTGCAGGAGCGGGTCACCGCCTCTGATGTTGTTGCCGGAGAACGACAGGGTGTTGTCCAGGGTCTACGGGCCAAGGCTCTTCGCACTCTGGGAGGAGGACACAACGGAGTTGTCCCAACCGTTGATGGTGCGAGATCATGGAACGGGCAGATTCCTTCCCCGGGAGGAAGAGCAGCTTCCGTCTTGCCAGGGTTCAGCTTGAGGTGGTGATCCGTCATCCATACTGATATGCTTCTGCCCAGACATGCAGAGATGCGATGATCGCACACCTGGTTATCAGAAGGGGGACAAGGAGAAGATTAGTTGTTGTGTATCGTCAGGCGTAGCAATGATAGGAGAGGCCCATGTGAGGATATTGTCTATGACAGAGCCAAGTGTACTTTGGTGGTATAGGCGAGAAAAGGAGGAGGGCTAGAACTGAGCCCTCGGGGGGACACCGTGTGAGAGAGCACGTGGGTGCGGAGACAGGCTATTTCTCGCCACGCCCACTCTGGTGTAGGAGCGACACGAGTCTAGGTTGTCAGGTAGGTACGCAATCCAAGAGTGAGCCGCGCCGGAGGATGCCCAGCTCGGATGGGTGGGAGAGGAGGATCTGATGGTTCCACAGTATCAAAGGCAGCAGACAGGTCTAAGAAGGACAAGAGCAGAGGAGTAGAGGAGAGTTAGCTTTAGCAGTGCGGAGAGGCCTCCTGTGACACAGAGAAGAGCAGTCTCAGTTGAATGACCAGTCCTGACGATCCTTTGGGAAAAAAACCTGACATTGGTTTGGATCAAGAAGGTCATTCTGAGAGGAGATAGGCAAGAGAGTTGTGGCTAAAGACGGCAGACGCTCAATAGTTTTTTGGAAAGAAAAGAAAGAAGGGATACTGGTCTGTAGTTGTTGACATCAGTGGGGTCGAGTGTTGGTTTTTTGAGAAGGGGAGCAACTCCGCTCTCTTGAAGACGGAAGGGACATGGCCAGCGGTCAAGGATGAGTTGAATCAGCGAGGTGAGGTAGGGTGGAGAAGGTCACCGGAGATGGTTCTGGAGAAGAGAGGAGGGGGATGGGGGTCAAGCTGGGCAGGTTGTTGGGCGGGAGGGCCTGCAGTCACTGAGTCGCTCGAGGATTTTTATCTGGAGAGAGAGGGGGCTTTTATGAGAAAGAAGTCCCCGAAAGCATAGGGTTCCTGAGTGGCAGTGTGAGAGCAGGACCAGCACCTGTCAGGTTAGGAGACTTAACAAACGAGGAATCGGATGTCGTCAACCTTTCTTTCTAAAGTGGTTGACAACAGTCACCAACAGAGAGGGAGGAGGGGGGGGGGGGGGGAGGATTTATTCAGCCAGTGTAGGAGAAATGTGGCAAAGAGCTTCCTCAGGGTCTAGAGGCAGATGGTGGAAATTGTAGAGGGGTAGAAAAGTAGGCCTTATAGCAGCAGAAACAGATGATGAGAAAATGTGCACGAGAGGATGGGATGTGAAAAGAGATGACAGTGTCTGGAAGGAGTTTAGTTTGCTTCAATTTCCGCCAGCTGCAGCGGGAGCTCTGTTCTGTGAAGCTCGCAATAGTTCATCAAGCCAAGAGCTGGAAGGGGAGGGACCCGAGCCGGCCGGGAGGATATTGGGGGGACACAGAGAGTCAAAGGATGCAGAAAGGGGATGGAGAGGAGGGTTGAGGATGCAGAATCCAGGAGATTGGAGGGGAGAAGGATTGATCAGAGGGAAGAGGATGATAGGATGGAAGAGGATGAGAGTAGGTGTGGTGATGAGAGAGAGCGGGAATGGTTGCGGCGGCGCTTTACCCATCTGTGTAGGGGCAGAGTGAGTAGTTGTTGTGAAGGAGAGCGTATGAGAGAAAAGGATACAAAGTAGTGGGTCGGGAGGAATCGGAGGGGAGTTGCTATGTTGTCGATTGTAGTAGAAGAAGCAAGCATACTAGTTAAGATGAAAGTCAGAAGCGTATTGGCCTGCCTTGTGAGTAGGGGGGGGACGGTGGTGAGGGGGTGAGGTCAAAAGAGGAGAGGGAGTGGAAAAGAAGGAGGCCAGAGAGAAATGAGTCCAAATGTAGACGTAGGGAGGTTGAAATCCCCCAAGACTGTGAGTGGGTGAGCCATCCTCAGGAAAGGGAACTTATCAGCAGGGCTCCCCAAGCTCATGTGATGAACTCTCCAAGGGAACCTGGAGGGCGATAGATGGGGACAAGGAGTTTTATTTAAGCCTTAAATTGGCTTATGTGACTTGTGACAGCCATTGGAATTCAAATGAGGAGATCGACCAGATGGTTTTTTGTTTTAGGGGAAAATGGTAGAATGTGTGCCATCTTGGCTTGGAGAGAGATGAGGATTCCCCCCTGTGCCAACCACCGCTCTCCCCCCAGATGCTCTCGGGGTATGCGCTGGACAACATAGACACATGACGGGAAAAGGCAGACACATGGAGGATGAGAGAGCAGTAGGAGTAGGCAGTGTTTTCAGTGGTAAATCCATGTTTCCGTCAGCGCGGTGCCAGGAGAGTCGAGGTGACTGGGGAGGGTAGCATAGGCCTTGTCCGAGGTTATGAAGTCCAGCCTTGTTCGGACAGCCAGAAACGGCAGACTCAGTTTTCCAGAGGCCGTGCCTGAGACCTGGAACTCCAGGTGTGGTTGGGTGCGTGTGCACGGGACCCCCACCAGGACTTAGAGAGGCAGCAAAGCAGCCACTGACGGTGGTTGGTGAGGCGTTTGTGTTAGCCTGATGCGGGGAGAGGAGAGAACAGGGCATAGGCAGAGGCAATGGTTTTTTTGACAGCCTGGCCCTGTAGCAGATGGTCTACAATAATGCACGAGGCCAGAGCGATCGGAAATGAAATGAAAAACTAAACATCCTGGTGAAAGGAGAGAGCAAGGCCTTCCCTCACCAAAAAAAATATAAAACTCTCCCGTAACTTCCACCTCAGAAACTATAATTTGTTTGTTTCACTGAACCACCCCCGAATAACTCCCAAAAAACTCTCCACAACTTCCACCTTAGAAATTAGAATTGTTTTTTTTTGTAAACTACAGGCGGTTCAATGTTTCAAGGAATAGACATCCAACTTTACCTTTTTATTCAGCTAGTCTAACTATGACGCCATAGCCTAACTAGGCATTGCTAGCATCCAAAACCCCACAAAGTTTTTAGCTACCAATGTATTGCGTATACAACAAACTACCAATAGTGTGTTTGACACCAATACTAAACAGATAAATTTCGTTGTCCGTGGTCTTTGTCTAGTTATTTCATAAACGCAGCGAAACTGATTAAAACGTTGGCTAGTCTAGCACTAAAGATATTGGTATTTAGATACTACCATACAGCATAAGCTGGTAGTGTTGGCTTAGCTAGCAATGGCTGCGGTGTTGACTTTGTTTGAAAAAATACTGGACGTCGCCGCTTGCGAACGAATGTAGCTGGTCTAAAAGTATAGTGTATTTAGTTGCTACCGTTGGCTAATAGTACTGAGGCCAGCTAGGTCCAGGAGGTTGAGTTGGATAAGTAGGCTAAGCTTCGTGTTACTACCCGGCACCGTCGAAACAAAAAGTAACCTACAATAAATACATAACAAAACAAACTCCACAACAGCCCACGGATGCCACCTTATAAAAATACCTAACTACAATCTAAAATACATAGTTTAAGCCTTTTTACTCGACAAAGCCCAAGGCTAAGTATAAAGTACGCCAAACTTTACCCAACGCAGATATCTGGGTGGCCAGACTTGCAATCAGTAGCTGTAATTAAGTACAGCAGCGACCTAAACCATCTAACGTTTAATGCCTCGGATAATGACAGTTAGAAAAAACAGCTGAATGGCTAGGGTAGCTAAGTCGGCTGTCATAATTACAGGTACTATTAAAGCGTGAAATAACATTGGAAACAAAAAAATAACCCACTAGTTGCTAAAAGTACCAGTAGCTACCCGCCATGCAGCTGTCGTTGCTAAAACCCCGGGCTACATTTCAAGCTTCAGTCTGGGTGGGGACTGCCTGGGGCGGGGATCTGATTCGGGGAAAGTGACACAGCAGGACCAGGTCTTAGGCCAAAACAACAGCGGCGGAGTCAGAAATTAAAGCCCAGTCAGAGCTTTTCCACGGGTGAAAAAAGCTCGAGAAAACTTCGGATGTTCTTCTCGCTTGGCAAGGTAGCTAAATAGTCTAACGTTAAGCTATATGGCTAGGTAGCTAGCAATAGCCAAAGTTCACCCAAAACAATAATAGCTACTAGCATTTGCCCCCTACTTGCACAACCATCTAAACAAACAGAAACAAAAACAATCATTATCATTTGCATTTGGTTTCTAACATGCAATAATATCCTTCATAAATTATCTGTATATGGGCGTAACCATGCGTAGCTAACGGTCACTGTCAAGGAATATTTAGTTATCTAAAAACAGCAAGGCTAAACCAACTTTGGTATACGCTCGGGGGGGGGGGCCCCCCTTTTAGCGCAGCAACTAGCATGAATCTGTTTATTTGCTAGTTTTGTGGGCTTGCTGATTTTATTTTCCTCTTATCTTTAGGCTAGTGACAACTGCAAGTGCGAGATGGCTGGAAAGAACCCACAACGGCACGCCAGCCACCCGTAGTATGACTTACAGCAACAAGCGGCCAGCCTGAGGGAGGTCCTGCCGCAGGCTGCGGGCATTTGCACTGGTTAGGATGTCCTTATGGACTCAACACTAGTTTGAAAGGATAGATAGCTTCATGATTCCACTGAACCTAAATTGTTTCATCAATAAACATCATAGGATATAGAATGGTGTATGCTATTCCATAATAGCAATTATGATCATATTTAATTGAAACCAATGTAGGTTTCAGGCCTCATCTCTTTATTGAGTGAGTCAGTAACGTTTAACAATCCGTAGCTAATTCCCCCTTTAAGGGGCAGTAGCAGTTGCTAGCATCCAATTTTTGTGCTATAAAATGAAGATGATATGGACTTATGATCTCTTGAAGATATAACTTATAAGTATGCTTAATGAGCTTAGTTAAACTGTCCACACCCATCAGAACCCAAAATAGAAGCTGGTTTTTTACTCCAATGTTGTAAAAAACAAATGTAAATGTAAAAGGAAAACACCGTATAGCTAAAAACATGGTGTAAAAAACAATCAATTTTAAAATCTGTATGGTTCAGGGTCCTCGCATATCGTTAGGCTGTGCTGTCTATGTAATTGAGAGTAGTACTTTTCTCAGGGCCCCTATTCATTAAACTTTTACGAAACAGTTGTGGGATTTCATTTTGCTAGGTTTTTTCAAACTGCTGATTGACACTTTAATGATGCTTGATCTGTTATTGATAAAACCCCTCCTGTGCAGCGGTTCCCATGTGTCCCACTAGAGAAACGTGTCAGAGGAGGAGATCAAACAGCTGCTGGGGGGCAATGGTGGTGGATGTGGAGAACCTCTTTATGTTCTGTGCACAGGAGGAAGGGACACTGACCACCAAGCTAGGTCTATTTCTTACCTCTTTCAAGGTATGGAATCACTTTCCTCCATTCCAAACAGGACAGACCAAGTGTAAAATGGCCATAACCTCCATTTCCTTGCCCTGGAGTCAATATTCTGGCTTCTGCACATCTTGACCTCTCTCTCTTTCTAATCTCTATCCCCCACTGCTGAGAAAATTGGTGTATCTTGCAGATGAGTCAGCTGTTCGCGATTAGGGAGGGATCATTGGGGATAGGACACCCCTTTCAGAAGGCCCAACAGAGAGCAGGAGACAAAGGGTCCTCCTTCCTACCTGTTTGTCAAGAGGTTTTTCCTTTCTTGCCCAACAGGAAAATATTTGTTTGCTACAAGTTTTGTTTTATTTTGTTTCTCAGGGGAGTGTTTTTTGGCAACTTCGTTTGATAGTACAAATTCAGGCACCTGGCCACCCAAGAGAGAGGGCAGACAATGTTTTGAGCTCTCCAGATGTTTCCTGTGCCTTAATACTGGAAAGTGGAAGGGACTTCCACACAGTTTCCGCCAGTGGTCCAGAAGGGATGTGGCACAGCCTACAAAGGGACTACACCCAGGTGTGTTTTGACATCTGGTTGTGGAAATATTTGTTTTGTTTTTTTTTGGCAATGAATGCATCTTGTTTTTTGTTGTTGTTAGTGCATCTTGTTTATTTTCTGTGAATGTGTAGGAGGCTCATGCTGACCTTTCTCCTTTTGTTCCCGTCAAAAGTGACTCACAACTACTGGTAATCTAATCTGTGTGTTGTTTCCCAGGTGGCGTGCTACTGCAATGTCCCCCAGAGTAACGACAGCCTGCCGCGGCTTGAGACCACCCCAGGGTGTTTGGCTTTGCAGTCTTCTAGTCTGCTCAACGTCAATCCTTCACCGTTGGACGCGCCGCCAGCTCCTGGAGAAGTTTTTAGAGGGGAGAAGGACAAGCTCCTACCAGAGAAACACACACTAAATTCCTCACACACTTTCCCAAGTAGTGGTTGTCACGTTGATACTTATTGTGTTTTCCCTCGAGTTACAATCAAAAAACCAAGATTCTGGAGTGAGTGAGTTT
The DNA here is from genome assembly GCA_036851935.1 of Coregonus suidteri. Taxonomy (NCBI): domain Eukaryota; kingdom Metazoa; phylum Chordata; class Actinopteri; order Salmoniformes; family Salmonidae; genus Coregonus; species Coregonus suidteri. The sequence continues at coordinate 79,091 of JAGTTL010000114.1, forward strand.
ATTTTGTGGTTATTTGCACACACGTGTGAGAATTGGACGGCTTGTGAAATTCTGTGGAGTGTAACAAAGTGGTTGTGTCCCAGGTTTCTGTCTATGCTAAGAGGAGGAGATCTATGGGGATAAAAAACTAACTCTCCCCATCTGGTGAGGATGACTTTCCACCAGCCTGATGCCTCAGAGGGGGGGACAGATGGGGTAACCAGTTAGGAAGGGTGGTACTGTTACAATAAATAAGTGGTTCTCATATAGACCATAAAGGCACTTATAGGTTGTACAAACATGTAATGTGTGATAAATTTATTATACTTTTCCCTCTCTCCCATTTTCAATAATCCTGTCTGGTTCTCGGTTTCATGTTCTGTGTTTCGATCCTTAGCCAGTGATCAGCCCCTGTGCAGTGGTCGGTGTTCGCCCTCATCTCTAAGGGGCATGAAACAGGGCTCTTCGCGGGCAGTCTGGGGCTGGACTCTGGCGTGGCCGAGCCCATAAAAGTTCATTAACTCTTGGCAAGCCCCGCCAAGCTAACTTTTGCTTTGTACTTGGGGCCTGTGAAGTAAGTAGCTGGGACGTTGTTTTTTATGGTCTTAACGGTTGATGTGGGAGTTGTATTTCCAATGCCTCCGTGTGATTAGCCTCAGACACGTAAAACATCATATAAATTCATGGTGGTGTATATAGTAATGGTTTTGTACTGTTTCCTCCTCATGGAGAGAAGAGGAAAGCTTCCAGAAGCTCTGATCCCTGGAGGTCGCCAAGAGGATCAGGGTGATGGGGCGGACATCCCCATGGAGTTGGTCAATAGAGGTAATGATGACCATCAAAGGCTGACCCGGCTACCATGTTGGGCCCAGAGGTATAGTGCTGCCCAAGGACTTGAGGAGGTCATTTAATGTCCATTCGCCAGTGGAGCAACATGAATATTTATGTGAAGGATACTATGTTTTACAAGGTTAAACATCGAAGTATGGAAAACGTGATGTTTGTTAGAATGAATATAATAATGAAAAACTATGTGATAATCCTGACTCACTCTCTGCTAGACAAGTTCTGCTGTTCTGCCAATGCTGCTCGTGATGAGGGACAGCCAGGGCTGGAGGAAGAGGCGGGGGGCATCATAGAGGTTCCATGTCCCTAGGGTAACTCCTTTCCCAGAAGTCCAACAAGAAGATCTCTGATGTGGCTGGTGGGCTGCAGAAAACAGCTTTGTCTCCCACCAGCGCCTCGCATGCCAATAGTAGTACATCACACGCCTAGTGTTCTTGGGAACCCGGACGTTAAGGACAGTTTATAAACAGTTCTCTCTCCTGTAGTCTTCAGTGAAAGCTTCTGAAATGAGCTTTTTTTGGACCATGTCCTCCCCACCTCTTGGGACTGTTCTCTGTCCTGGAAGCACAAGACGCTGGGGGGGGTGGCCCCCCCTAATCAAGGTATGGCCGTGTCATCGGGCGGGTCAATCTGTTAGGATTGTTTCCCAACCCAGGGCTTTAAGAGCAAGTCCAAGGTATTGGACACAACTCTCCTTTTAATGCAACAGCAACAAATACTGAAATAACATTAGCTGGGGTAAGTTGGACTTTAATGGCCTTGTTATTTTTATCCCGGTATTGTCAAAAAGGTGGGGGGGAGGGGGAAAGGGTGGGGGGGGGGGGGTTTTGCATGTATGTGTTGGTACCAAGAGGCCGACCATTTTTCCCCTGGATTGTTTGCCATTGTGGTTTCAGGGCTACAGGGTATCACCTGATGAAACACCTAAAGGGAGTACCACATTCAAGCCACAGAAATCCTTGTACTTCCTCACCTACGATGATGAGTAAGTACGCCATTGGCTACTTCAAAAGAAAGCAGGTATGGTTGTGATAGGAGATAACACTGTACATCTCTCTCTACCTCACCTTCGGGAACTCTCCCTCTGGCTTGTTTTGCATCACAGGATTTCCAAAAAAGGACTTCAAAAGTGACGAAAGAGTCGGTACCTTGGTTTACATCAACGGGACTACGAGGGGGGTTTGGGGTCTACCCTCATGGAATGTGAGCTAGAGTCTAATCAACTTTATGTTTACCCTTTACAGTTAGCTATTTCGTTATTTATGCCTTCAGATTTGTGGACACACCTGGAACTCAGTGATTGTCGTTTCTAAAGTGTAATGCCCCTGCGCTGAAGAAAAAAGGTCCCCAAGACCCAGGAAAAGGTTTATTGACATGTTGACAGAAGGACATACTTCAGGGTGAGTTCAATTCTGTTCTATTAAACATATAGCCTTTGAACTTGAGAGCGGTTAATTTGGTTTGAATTCAACAAACTCATGTGTGTTTTGTTCCTCAGGACCCAATTTGGGGGATCACCGGAAGTTCATGATGCAGTTTATCCATTGACTTCATGGCCTTAGGGTCCTTTTCTATCAGGGAGTTTGGCACGCGGAGTATGGTAGGAGACGTGGTGGATTCTGTGGAGGGAAGAAGGGTAAAATCATTTCCTCTAATATGAAATAATACCACATTATAAGAAAAGCAAAAAGCATTTAGGAAATCATTTTTAATGCACCAAAATCACACAAGGAAACCTCCCTCAGTCAATGCCATATTTGAATTCCATATTAAAAACCTATTTTGCATGTGTGTTTCCTGCGTGTAGGGTGTGACGGACAGGAAAAACATGGACTACTTGTGCCCAGTGTGCTTCTCCACTGGCGTCAGTTACAAAGACGCCCTGCTCATCAAGCGACCACAGTGGGGCATGGGGGATGCCTTCAGGGTCCTAGTGGCTACTATTAGCCACCAAGAGTTCCACTGGCCTATGGATGGAAATCCCGTATCTTCTCCTGCTTGGACTCTACCCAGGGTGAGAACCTGCAAGTTCCCTTGGATAACAAATCTCTCCACTTTCTCAATACTTGTATGCGTGTGATTCTTGGGAATATTAAGGGGGAGTATAGGAAGTTTCAACTTCTGAAAACATTGATTAGTCAGTGTCCTGACCTCAACAAGAGAACGAGGTGGAGCTGAGGAAACTGGCAGGCGGATGGAATCCGGTAGTTGAAAACCCTAAGATGGGAAAGCTTCAGAGTCACACCTGCTGGGAGCAGTTTGACCTAGGGTGAAGCACTCCAGAGGCATCATCTTCTCCAAGACCCGTAAAAAGCCCCATTGCTGTATGACTGGGTTGTCCAAAGATCCCAGCCTGCAGCGTGCTGGTCAATCAGGGCAGCCATTCTGACAGGCGCTGGCTAACGGCATAATTACATGACCCAGGTAAACCTTACATTAAACACAGTGCAGAACTTTTGTGGAGGTATAGAAATAGGTGGGTTGGAAAGATGACAATGGGCCTGGTCATAACCAAACAACTGACTCGTTTTGTGTGTTTTCTGTGGGGCTGCGCATGTAGAATGAGCAGAAGGGAAACCCAATCACAAAACTGTCAGCCAGGGGGCTCCACTCAACCTCCTGTCGTTCCACCCAGCGTGCTGTTTTTTGAGGAGGGCCTGGACATCCCAGGAAATGGCAACATGGTGGGTTGCGCTATGGGCTGCTGGGGAACCAATGAGATGCAATGAACAGCATGCAGTGGCCGGGTCGGCGGAGTGACAAGCGGTTTTACTCTGTGGTGGCCCCAGGCACAGGGGGTGGGGAGGTGCGTAGGGAACATCTCAATGGAATGTCTAGAGGAATTTGACTGGCCGGGACATCAGCGAATAAACGTGCAGAGGATGGAGCCCAGGAGTCCAAATGAAGGGAGGCTATTCCTTACAGAGGGTGAGGTGGTAATTCTTTCTACCTATGTTTACTACCGCTGCAAGTATCTCATCTCCTTTGGAAAAACCTAACACTCATCTTCACTTTGCCTTTTTTCCAGTGATTATGTCTTTTGAACCCGGCAGCCAAATTCCCTCCAGTTCTCAATCGCTTTTCTTTAGATCTTTTTCTCTTCTCTGTCTCCAATATTAGAACCTGGAGGCTCCAGGACATAAGCGGTTTGTTGGACCCATCAGGGGAAAGTGAAGAACAGTTGAAGATCATAGAAGAAGGGTCGTTTCAGTGCTTGCTAGGCATGTAAGCCTTCGTGTTCGAGTGCTTGTTTTTGTGCTCGTGGCCTTCGGCCCCCAATGACAAAAGTAATTGGAAAACGAACACCATGTCAACATCAACCCTGACTTTGAGTAAGTTGTGTTTCTCAATGTCTGTCCGATACTGTCACTGTCACATATTGGAAGTGTTTTTTTGGCTATTCAGTGTGTTTGTGTATTGGAGGAGTTAACATGTGCCATGTGTTTTTGTGTGTTTTCAGGTGATGTACTATAAAACCAATGGGCAGGCCCTTATGAAGGGACTTTGAGGACTGGGAGCCAGGGACGTTGGTGATCAGCTGTTTGGTATGGTGCTTGCCTGTGGCAGGGGTGCTAGGTGGGGCCGTTCATCTCTAGCTTTTTATTTGTAGCCGGAGGGCTGCGGAATCCGTAGGCAGATATTTTTGTGCTATTGGCGCGCTGGTTTGTGGTTGTAGGCTGCTATGAGAGAAAAAAGGTCCATCCATTTCTAAAAAACCTGAGGTGGTGTTGTTTTTGTTGTCTGAAGTAAACATATGGTAATTTTTTATGGACTGTAAGGTCGCTTTTGATAAAAAATCGTCTGCTAAAGGGCCTATTATTATATTATTATGTATACTATGCTATTAAACTGGAGTGTACAAAAGATTATTTGAACACAGCTCTTTCTATGACATAGACCTGACCAGGTGGACATTCCACATGAAAAGGTTATGATACCCTTATTGATGTCACTTGTTTAAAAAACCACGTCAAGCAGTGTAGAGGAAAAGTAGGAGGACCAGGGGGTTAAATAAATTTAATTTTTGAATCGTCAGGACAATTGAGACGGATTTGTGTATGCTGTTTTGCCATTCAGAGGTGATATGGGCAAGGGAACAAAATATTTAAGTGGATGTTTGAAACGGGGCTATATTGGTAGTAGGTGCCAGGACAATGGTAGAGGACCATGCCCGATGAATTGAGGCTGTTCTGAGGGGCAAAAGGGGGGGGTAAATGTAACTCAAATATTATGAAGGTGTTCCTTATGTTGGTACGTCTCAGTGTATATTCAGTTCGTTATGTGTTACTTCGTTTTTAATACTATCCATTATCGTTGATCTTGCAGAAAATTGGATTCAGCTTGATCTCACTTTATTAAACGAGAAACCATTCGCCAGACATAGCCTGTTTTTCGTAGGAGTAGAGCAGAGACTGTGGCGTAAATACAGAATTTGCACATGCACAGAAAAACTTCGGGACTTTTATCACCCCGGAAGAAAAGGTTCCAGTAGAATTTGTATCCGCAAGGTGACTTTCCGTTTTATCTTATTTTATCGGGGACTATCTATTGTCTTTTAAAACATGGGCTTAATATGGAAATCTACATCCGATATTTTGTTATAGTATTTATATACTGAACAGCAATGGGGAAATGGAAACGGGTATATAGGAGATTGCCCTGCTTACTGCTGCCCATTTATGAGGGCCCATCGATGAACTTTGAGCCACTGGAGAACCAGAGGAAGAAAACTTAGCCAAGAAGTGGTAAGTGACTGGTGGACCTGTACAGTGGAGGATGTTTAACTTCACACGTACTGTTAATAACAAGTCCCTTGGCTTGTTGTTCGATTTGATACCTAATTTATCAGACTGGGAATGAAGGACTACCAACTAGGTGCTTTCATGGTTTTTAACCTTTCTATTCCTTTCTCTCTCTGTCTCTTAGCTGTGTTGCTTAGTCTAGAACTATTTTTATGTTTCCGTATGCAGATCGGAAGTGGTGTCGTAGTCCTATGGGACGGGGGAGAAGATGCTTGTGCTTGGGTGATGGGTGGTCCGGTAAATCAGGTCTGGGCCGCAACACCTTGCTGTTAGGCGGTGCTGTGAGGCGGCAGTGTTGCTAAAGCAGGTTACACAATGGTCAGGGTCAGAATTTAGCGCGGACTCAGCTTTTGTTTTATGCCCAAGGGTCCTCTTCTCCCTCCTCCCAGAGGACGTGTGGGTGTCTTCTGCTGCCATCACAGCCAAGCACGCAAAAAAGCATATGAACTTAGCAGGCCCTGTTCTAAAGGATTAACTCAAATTATCAGTTTTCTATTTTTAGACAAAGTTAATATTCAGCATCGTCCATATTTGGTCATGAATTTGATTGTGTGAATCTGTACTGTTTTTGTTGTTAGCTTGAAACCTGAAACGTATGCCCCTCCGGATACTGCCTGAAAATTTGCTGCTATTGCAACATGGTCTAATATGAATGTTATAAATGAAAAATAAAATAAATGATAAACTAATAGAAATAAATAATAGAAGTATATAGATTTCACCTTCATTCCGGTCTCATAAAACTCTTGCAACAAGATGGCGATCTTTAGCCCGCCAATGTTTACTTCCACTACCTGGAAGTAGAGGGAACTTGTGTTTTTAGAGTCCTTCTTTCCCACTATACCTGTTGCCCTTTTAGTTGTATGGGGGAAAAAGATTGTTATGTTGGCCATGGTCATCAACAGTTGTCGTCTGTGCTGTTGCTTGTTGGCCTGTTATGAGGTTTTCAAGGTATAGTGGTTGGAGCATTTTACAAGCATTTCGCTACCATCCCCACAATAACCTCTATTCTTATATATGAGTATGTGGACCAATAATAATGATTGGAGGTGTATGAATGAATACTGGGCTGTGTTTGTTTTTGGAGCCTGGCCATGCTGGATTCCATAACCCCGGGGATGTGTGTAAGAGTGAGGAAGAGTTAGATATTGCGTCTCTATTCACATGGGATATTTCAGTAAAGTGCATACATTGTGCAATGTATGGTTTATATCAGGAAATGAGCAGAGCAGATATGATCACTAACTGTAATTTCCAGTCTGCTTACCTGGTTCTCTGGGGCTAATGAGGGAAGGTTAGACCTAGAAGGTTGAGTCAATGGAACGTTTAAAGGTCATCACGAAAGGCATAGATTTTCCAGTGCAAAGGTTTCTTTGGCTCTCAACTCCATACCTTGAAAAAAAACTTGTTGGGGTTTAGCAACTTCTAAAGGCTAGATTTAGCCATTACGGAACATAAGGGTTCCGGAGGGGATGGCTGACGTTTAAGGGCTTCCTAACCCAATTGTTGATATTTAGTGTTGTTTTTTGCATTGTTTGTAACTTATTTTGTTACAGAATGTGTGCTGGTACCCATCTCTTATGACGGAAAGAGCTTCTGGATATCAGAACAGCCAAAGGTACTCACCTCAACTGGATGAAGATTTTTTCTTAAGAGTCTGTTATGACAAAGAATTTTACGGTTTCTCCCGGGACCATTGGCCCAAAATCCTTGTCATTCGCATGAAGAAAAAATATTAACGGGCTGAATTATTAGGGGCGCAGATAAGGGTGCCTTGTCGAGAATTTGTCGCGACGTGGGTAACCCGCCTCTCAACCATCCGTTCTAATTGGCCAACTTTCAATCCACTGGAGAATAAACAGGATGGAGCTCTGTGTCGGAGGACGATACTCCCCAACGGGACAGTAAAAAACTGTAACTGATCTTATGTTTCACATTGAGGCGTGGTTAAACGACGAACCATGGATGAAATATACAGTTGGCGGGGTTTCCGTTGTCACGAACCGGCTCAAATTTCTGTAACAAAAGGGAGACAAACGGTGATTACAAGGAATACCAAAATATATATTTATAACTAAAGTAAACAAGTACAATTAACAATGGTGTGTGTATGGAAATCAGTAGTGTAAATTGCTTGTTATGCATGCATAAAATTAATAATGGCAAGGTGTGATGTTGAAAGGCTGCCAACAAGCAAACACAACAAAAAAGCCACAAAAATACCACAACAAAAATCAATAAAAGCGTGTTGCATGGAGAGAGCCCAATGGAATGACCTCAGCATCCTTGTACACAACAGGAAGGTCAAGTTGATAGCAAACGTTTAAGAGGATCAAAGAAGAAATAACAAGACAGGATTTCGGGAACAGGACAGGAAAGATAGAAACATTGACAAAAACCAAACCACAAGAGCTGTCAAAGGACACCAGGAAAAATTAAAGTGTAGACCCTGCACCAGGCTGGGAAGAAGGAATCTGCACTAGGTAAGCAAGCTTGGTTTGAAAAAGAAATATCCAACTGTGGAGAGACGATATTATAGAAATGTGGAAGACATACAAGACCACTGATGTAATCTCCCTCGATCTGGGGCTCCACGCCAAAGATTATCACCCCGTGGGGTCAAAACTCGATCACGAGAAGGTGAGCAAAAAATCCCAGAACCAAGGGGGGACCTGTAGTGAATGAACTGCAGAGAGATGGGACCAGACGTAACAAAGCATAACACATCAGTAACACACTGCGCCCATCGGGTGACTCAAATCCTGGCAGTGCCAGCTGTGGGTCCCCCTGCTTTAGGGCCTCAGTACAATGTCCAGGGCCCGTCTGAAGTTTGCTAGAGTGCATTTGGATGATCCAGATAGAGGATTGGGAGAATGTCATTATTGGTCAGGATAAACCAAAAATATAAAACCTTTTTTGGTAAAAACTCAACTTGTCGTGTTTTGGAGGACAAAGAATGCTGAGTTGCATCCAAAGAACACCATACCTAATCTGTGTAAGCATGGGGGTGGATACACCTTCCCATTTGCTTTGGGGGCTGTTTTTCTGCAAAGGGACCCAGGACGACTGATCCGTGGAAAGGAAAGAATGAATGGGGCCATGATTTTTATCGTGAAGATTTTGGGGAGAGTGTGAAAACCTCCTTACATCAGCGAAAAAAAAAGGGCAGTGAAGATGAAAAGTTTTTATGGCTGGAGTCTTTCAGCATGGACAATGAGCCAAACACACGCTCCGGTTATACGAAGGAGTGGCTTCGTAAGTATAGCATTTCAAGGTCCTGGAGTGGCCTAGCCAGTCTCACTAGATCTCAACCCCAGTAGATAAAAGTCTTGGGAGGGAGGTTGAAAAAGTCCGTTGTGCCCCAGCGACAGCCCCAAAACGATCACTGCTCTAGAAAGGATATCTGCACATGAGGATTGATGGGTCAACCAAAAAATACTAGCAACATGTGTGAAAACGCTTGTGGAGGGACTTACAGAAAAGCTTTGAACCTGGCTGTCCATTTGCCACATTAAGGTTGAGTATACAGCTTAATAGTATCGTGAGGAGCTTTTGTTATTGGACAAAATACTTATTTACCCAGCCATAATTTGTCCATAATAAATTGCATGTAACAATGCGCTATTCAATTCGTAGATGTTCTGGATTTATTTTCCTCATTTTGTCTGTCATAGAGTTGACAGGGGGGTGTACCTATGAATGAAAATTACAGGCCTCTCTCATCTTTTTAAGTGGTTAGTAACTTGCACAATTGGTGGATGACTAAATATTTTTTCCCCCCACTGTATATAGTGTCTCTGAAATTTATTTTCATTTCTTACCATGGCAGTATGTTTTTTTTTATTTACAATCGTCGGGGACCAGGGAAACAATCTTCCTCCTGCATGCACAAGGACCTAGCTTTGACCAGGAACCAGGGAAATAAACAGTATCAGCCAAAGAAAGAACGTTTTAAATCATCCTCGTGTAGCGACTCCCACTGTTCAGTCTCAGAGGAAACGTGGCTATAATAGGGTTTATAACAAATTGACATGGCACAGTTGGGTGTGCTTTCCTCGTTCTGGCGTGGCAACTAGGAAATCAATTTTGCTCAGTGGTACTGGCGCAACCAACTGTATTATGTGACCTTGAAACTTGGCTTGAAAAGGAAGAAACCAAAAAACCAATTGGCAGGCAGTAGCCAGAAACCTGATTCACCTGGACTAAAGTGACAATGGCTCAGCTCGGTGATCAAAAAATATTCTCTGACATCCTGTCCTTTGAAAGATGATAGCTCTCTTTAGTTATCCTTTCACCAGCGGCATACAATCGGGCACCGAAAAAATCCACCACACATATGATAACAGGGGACTGAGGAGGCTCGGGAGACTTCCAATCATCCTGGAGAAACAGATAAAAGCCCACGCCACCCCTATGTCCACACACAAGGTCATTTGGACTAAAACCCGTGCGCCTCCATGTGAAACCTCCCTAACGCGGCTACACAGTAACCCAGGCAACCACCCCTCCCAATTCCTTTATCCTATCTCAGTTGACCATAAGCCTCTCACCACAAGACTTAAGTGTTTGATGGAAAACGTTCCAGCTGCTCCTTGGACTTACTTGCGTGTGATAGGCGCTAGACAAATTGTGTTTAATTATGGAGTGTGGAAGAAACCTGGACCAAAGGAAGAATTAAAGGTGAAATTAGAATACCTTGAATCTACATTTGAAATGACACCTTAGGGATTCCCAAACAGTGAGAGAAAACTGAGTCAAAGCTTTTTAACACAGACTTAGTCGTGACAGACCGGGAGAGGTATATGGCAGCAGGAAACCTAGTGGTCCTGGAACATATTCACAGTCAACAACTTAATTCCTACCCTTTGTTATAGGAACTGACTGGCAAAGGGACAACCAACAGTCATAATCAGATACATCAGAAGGTTTTACTGAGTTACAGGAATAGGAAAACAGTTAGGTACCGGCTTAATAGCCTTGATTAGGTTTACCAGTTTAATTGACAGGTGTGTACAAGTTTTGATGAAATCAGAAAACATCCTTACTTTAATCTTAGGCCAAAAATAAACGTTTTAATATGCGGATTGTAGTGTTTTCTCACAACCCTATATGTCCAGGGGCAACGTCGTTGTTGAGAAGTTGTAAAAAACACCAAACTCACGAAAGCTTACGCTGGTACTGTACACACCTGACTAAATCCGCCTCCCCCAAGAAAACCAAGACTACTCATGAGACATACCACTTTTCCCTCTCAGGTGACCCTTTGAAGGGAAAATAGGCCCTGTGCGTACATTGTCTCCCAAACTGCTTCCTACAGGGCACAATTTGGTCCGCAACTCTTCTAATGTTGGGGTCAGTCCGGGATACAGTATAACGGGATAACAGGGAAAAAACAGTGGACAGGGACTTCTTTGTGGTATTCTCGTTAGCCAGCTCACATGACCAGGTCATCATGGATCATAGAACGCGTCACTGCACAACGCAGAGGAACTCCTCTGGGGAAAGTTCTGCGCATCTTTGCTCATCAGGGAATCCCTACAAGTAACGGGTCTTAGTGGAAATCACGATAGGCCACCGACGCTCCACCAGCCAAGTTATTCCAAAGGATCACGTCGATTATCCCTACCAAATAGGCAATGAAAGTTACGCACGTCCACAAACCAACCTCACCTGTTCACCAGGTCCAACAATCCTAACATAAGGTTTATGCAATGGAACCTGAACAGGAGTGTTCAAAACGCTATTTCCCCTAATTAGGAACACTATTTGCCCGAATTAGGGGGGGTTTTTTCCCTCTCGCAGAGAAAGGGGTAACACACGATTCCAAACACAAAAAACGATTCAGAGAGCACCTGTGTCCTCTTAAGAATCTTCCACTTGGGCACTAGGGTTCTTACTTCTTATATATAGACACAAAACCCTCCGTAATGAAAAGGTAAAATAGTCTGGATCCAATATGGACTTTCACATGCCCTGGGCATGGAGGACAATGTGTCAAGGAGTTGAACTGATGTGAATAACAGTGCGCAAGCTCTAATCGCTGTAGGCTTAGAGTTGAAAAACATAAGGCTCACCTGGTACTGAACTTGACCTCTTTAGACTGGGAGACTCCGGGAACATTCGTTTTTAACCATGTGGGTGACACTCTTGACCAAAGTCAGTTTTCCCACTGAGGAATCGGGTCTCAAAACCCTAGTTGAATGGGAAACATCTGCCCGTGACCGAGTATCTCGTGAGGCGAGGCCACAAAAATCTCCGGGCAAAACGGCCCCCACTCACTTCCGAATACGGGGTTCTGCAAAAAACATTTTTTGTGAGTCAAAGACATAAATTTCATCCGCCAAAAAACCCGCAGGCCTCATCGACAGTCTATATATGTTTTCGGGTTCGTTAACGCCCGTACGTCGCATATACGATCAGGGAATTGTGTCCCTTAAATTGCTTCTAAACATAATCAGGATCACAACAGCCTCGGAAAGTACTATCCGCAGAGGGCGGAACACCAGCGATTAAAACTGTGAAGATAAATTACTTTGGGCAACACTCAACATGGAGTCTGCTTGATCATCCCGTTTTAAAAAAGTTCTAAATCGTTGGCGTAATCCTCCAGGAACCAATTCGTAAAACTCTGTAACACAGCACAGCCGTTTTTACAAAACTTATCATAAACTGACTATCTGTCGGCTACACTAAGAGCTGACTATGCTTTCCTGCTCTTTACCAGTCAGCCCACACTGGCAAAACATCAAAGGCGCGGATCAGAATTAGGCCAACTCCCTGGCGGTCCCGCAACACGCTCAACACAGCGAAAATAAATGTCTCAGGGTCCTTTTCATTTAAACTGAGGCAACAACAGGCCAGAGCTCAGACTGTGTGTATCTGAGCTCCCATTTACCCCCTGTTCACGTCACTACCATTGGGGACAGTGATTGGATCGGGACTGTGATCGTGCAGCTCCAGTTTACCCCCTTGTCAAGTCCAACTACCATTGGGACTCAGTGGATGGATCAGGACTGTTGATCTGAGCTGCGCCAGTACCGCCCTGTCAAGGTCCACTATCAACTACCCCATTGGGTGGGGACAGTGATGGAAAATCAAGACTGTGATTCTGGAGCTCCAGTTTTTAACCCACCCCGTGTCCAAGAGAAGGGTCACAGAGAGAAGTCACTACCATTTGGGACAGTGATGGATCATGACCTCAGACTGTGATCTGAGCTCCAGTTAACACCAAACCGAGTCACTACCATTAACCACCAAAACACCAAAAGTTGATCTGAACTCAGTCTAATCCCTACAAAAACCAACAAACCACCCGGGGACGAGTGACCCTCAAAACTGTGTGTACCCTAAACCGCAAAAATACCCCCCCCCAGGTCAAGACCATTGGACAGTGACTGTAAAACCGCCTGTGATCTGAGGTCCACTAAACTAACTACTAACACTACTTACCATTGGGACAGTGGATGGAATCAAGGGGACTGTGAGATCTGGAGCCCGGAGCTCCCAGTTAAAAAAAAAAAAAAAAACAACCCTGTCAAGAGTCCAAGGATCAGAGAGAGAATCACACAAGACAGTCAACTACCAATTGGGACTAACCATTGGGGACAGTGATTTGGGATCAAGAAACTGTGATCTGAGCTCAGTTTACCCCCTGTCCAAGTCACTAACCATTGGGGGATCGGGATGGATCAGGGACTGTGATCTGGAGCTCCAGTGTACCACTGTCAAATTCCACTAAACCATTCAGCGGACCCTGATGGGATCAGAAGTTGAAATCTGAGTCTCCAGTTTACCCCCTGTCAAGCACTTACCATTGGGAACAGTGAGGGATCAGATGTGATCTGAGATCAGTGATCCTACTGTCAAGTCATACCATTGGGGGACGTGAGGATGGACCTGGGATCTGAGCTCCAGTTTACCACTGTCAAGTCACTACCATTGGGGAACCAGTGATGGATCAGGACTGTGATTCTTGAGCTTCCAGGTACCCCTGTCAAGTCACTACCATTAGGACAAGTGATGGATTCAGAGTGACTTGTGATTCTTGTTGAGGCTCCAGCTTATTCCCTATGTCAAAGTCAATACCATTGGGGACAGTGGATGGATAGGACTGTGAAATCTGAGCTCCAGTACCCCCTGTCAAGTCACTACCATGGGGACAGTGAATGGTCAGGTGACTGTGGATCTCGGAGCTCCAGTTAACCCCTGTCAAGTCACTACCCATTGGGGGACAGTGAAGGATCAGACTGTGATCGAGCTCCAAGTTACCCCCTGTCAATCACTCCATTGGACAGGTGATTGTATAGACTGTGATCTTGAGCTCCAGTTACCCTGTTCAAGTCACTACTCATTGGGGGACAGTGATGGGATTCCAGAACTGTGAGTATGAGCTCCAGTTAACCCCTGTCAGTTCACTGCAATCTGATAACAAATAAGGGCATGTTGATAATCCAGTATGGAATAAAATGTGTTCCCCACATTGACAGAATTGTCTGGTATTTGTGTGTTATTTATTTTACAGGAAGTCTGAGGGGGGTCCATGTCCTGCAGAGACCTTGCGTAACATGTTAAAGCCAAATCTAATGCGATCAAACAAGGAGGGTGCCGTGGCGAGTGTCTGGTCCAGAGGAGGTAGGCGTTCATCCTTAAGGTGATCACCGGTTTCTGAGTTTTGGCCAAAGGCTTTTTGCCCAGTCATTTCTTGGCATGGGCTCATACAGTCGAGGGGGAAAAACAGTATTTCATTTCCCCTGCTGATTCTTGTACGTTTGCCCACTAGCTGACAAAGATAATGATCAGTCTAAAATTTGAAATGGTAGGGTTTATTTGAACATGAAAGGACAGAGAATAACAGCAAAAACTTCCAGATAAAAAAACGCGCATGTCCCAAAATGTTATGCAATTGATTAGCATTTTAATGAGGGAAATAAGTATTTGACCCCCTCTCAATCAGAAAGATGTCTGGCTCCCAGGTGTCTTTATACAGGTTACGAGTCTGAGATTAGGAGCACACTCATAAAGGGAATGCTCCTAATCTCAGGCGTATGTTACCTGTATTATAAAAAAAAAATGTTATAAAAAGACACCGGTCCACAGAAGCAAATCAAATCAAATCAGATTCCATTACTCTCGCCGTGGCCAAGACAAAAAGACCTCTCCAAGGATGTCAGGGACAAGATAACTTATTTTCCCCTCATTAAAATGCAAATGAATTTTATAACATTTTTGACATGCGTTTTTCTGGATTGTTTTGTTGTTATTACATTTTAAAAGTAAAATGCTGTCTCTCACTGTTCAAATTAAAACCTACATTACAAATTATAGACCTGATCATGTCTGTGTCTCAGTGGGCAAAACGTACAAAATCAGCAGGGGATCAAAACTTTTTCCCCTCACTGTATGCTCTGAATCTCAGCCACCCCTAAAAAGCCGGAGTATCACGGTTTCAAAGGCCATTCCAGAAAAAAGTGTTTGTGGAGCTGGACTGCTCAAAGCATTCACAGTCAAGATGACAGGCCTCAAGAACAAATGACTGTCTTAAGCAGAATGCCAGGCCAGGAGGGACAATTGTCATAGACTGAATGTCAGGGTACTTTGTAACACCTTCGTAGTTAAACGCTGAGGTGCCTTTTGGAAACTCTTCCTCTCCTTCATTTTTTTCTGGTAGCAGGTCAGGAAACGGTGTCCTCTACCACAAGGCCCCGCTTGTTGTTGGTGAAGCCGCCTGGGGCACAGAATCTTGTGCTGGGACCCAAACCTCTGCCTACCGGGGGATGGTCACCGAGAGGCGGGGCTCGAGCACATTGCGGTTGGGTACCCCCGTCCCCGATGGGCCCGTGGCGGTCATCTAGGCTAAAGAGTTGTTAGAGGGGTAAGGAAGACACATTTATTCTGCAAGGTGTGTTTTAAAGGGGTCACTGCCACAGTATTTTTCATTGTGGTTTTGTATACAATAGAGATACCAAATAGGTGTTTTTAATGAAGGATGTCATTTGTAAAAATGTAATGTCCATTTTGTTTCCCAATACATAAGTTGCGGTTTGAAATGTCCATCTTTGTGAATCCGTTGTACGTACAATTTTGAGGTGTTCATCATCATCAAGGTACACACCTTTTACCACTGGTATTTTGACAATTCTACATCAATCAATCAATCAATGAAGTGGATCTATAAAAGCCCTTTTTACATCAACAGATGTCACAAAGTGCTATGCAGAAAACCCAGCCTAAAACCCCAAACGGCAAGCGATGCAGATGTAGAAACGCGGTGGCTAGGAAAAACTCCCTAGAAAGGCACAAACCTAGAGAAACAACCAGGGCTCTGAGGGGTGCCCAGTGCCCTTCTGCCTGTGCCGGGTGGAGATTACAACAGTACGTGGCCATTAAGGGCACATTTTCTCTCCAAGATGTTCAAACGTTCTCATAGAAGGGACCAGCAGGTCAAAATAATCTAATAAGCACAGTGGTTGTATGAGGTTGGCAACAAGGTCAGCGTCGGTTACAGTCGCATACATCAGGAGTAAATGTCACTACTTGGCTTTTCATAAGCGGGGCCATTTAGAGGTTGAAATAGCAAGCAGGTGCGGTACAGATTTCTATTGGGAACTGTGTTGAAAAAAAAGGCGCAACCTACAACATATAATGGGCTTAAAGGAAAAATGACCAAAAGTAATATAACAGGTGGGGAACAAAGTATTTAGTTTAGTCAGCCACCAATTGTGCCAAGTTCTCCCACTTAAAAAGATATAGAGAGGAGGACCCTGGTCAATATTTTCATCATAGGTTACACGTCAACTATGACAGACAAAAAAAATGAGATTTTTTTTCTCCAGAAAATCACATTGTAGGATTTTTAATAAAATTGTATGTATTTGCAAATTATGGTGGAAAAATAAGTATTTGGTCAATAACAAAAGTTTCTCTAGATACTTTGTTATATACCTTTGTTGGCAATGGACCACAGGTCAAATCATTTTGTAAAGTCTTCACAAGGTTTTCACACCACTGTTGCTGGTATTTTGGCCCATTCCTCCATGCAGATCTCCTCCAGGAGCAGTGATGTTTTGGGGGCGTCGCTGGGCAACCACGGACTTTACAACAACTCCCCTCCAAAGATTAATTTTCTATGGGGTTGAGATCTGGAGACTGGCTTAGGCCACTCCAGCAGACCTTGAAATGCTTCTTAACGAAGCCACTCCTTCGTTCGCCCGGGGCGTGTGTGTTGGGATCATTGTCATGCTGAAAGACCCCAGCCACGTTTCATCTTCAATGCCCTTGCTGATGGAAGGAGGTTTTCACTCAAAGTCTCACGGACTACATGGCCCCATTCATTCTTTCAACTGTTACACGGATCAGTCGTCCTGGTCCCTTTTGCAGAAAAAACAGCAGCCCAAAGCATGATGTTTCCACCCCCATGCTTCACAGTAGGTATGGTGTTTCTTGGATGCAACTCAGCATTTCTTTGTCCTACAACAACACGACGAGTTGAGTTTTTTACCAAAAACTTCTATATTTTGGTTTCATCTGACAATATGACATTCTCCCAATCCTCTTCTGGATCATCCAAATGCACTCTAGCAAAAACTTCAGACGGGCCTGGACATGTACTGGCTTAAGCAGGGGGACACGTCTGGGCACTGCAGGATTTGAGTCCCTGGCGGCGTAGTGTGTTACTGATGGTAGGCTTTGTTACTTTGGTCCCAGCTCTCTGCAGGTCATTCACTAAGTCCCCCCGTGTGGTTCTGGGATTTTTGCTCACCGTTCTTGTGATCATTTTGACCCCACGGGGGGAGATCTTGCGTGGAGCCCCAGATCGAGGGAGATTATCAGTGGTCTTTGTATGTCTTCCATTTTCCTAATATTGGCTCCCACAGTTGATTTCTTCAAACCAAGCTGCTTACCTATTGCAGATTTCAGTCTTCCCAGCCTGGTGCAGGTCTACAATTTGTTTCTGGTGTCCTTTGACAGCTCTTTGGTCTTGGCCATAGTGGAGTTTGGAGTGTGACTGTTTGAGGTTGTGGACAGGTGTCTTTTATACTGATAAACAAGTTCAAACAGGGTGCCATTAATACAGGTAAACGAGATGGAGGACAGAGGAGCCTCTTAAAGAAGAAGTTACAGGTCTGTGAGAGCCAGAAATCTTGCTTGTTTGTAGGTGACCAAATACTTAGTTTTTCCACCATAATTTGCAAATAAATTCATTAAAAATCCTACAATGTGATTGTCTGGATATTTTTTTCTCAATTTGTCTGTCATAGTTGACATGTACCTATAATGGAAAATTTACAGGCCTCTCTCATCTTTTTAAGTGGGAGAACTTGGCACAATTGGTGGCTGACTAAATACTTTTTTTCCCCACTGTAGGTGGCATCCATCAGCAGTGCTCTTGTGAACAGAGAAATGTTATAGGAACAAACGAGTAAAAGTTGTTTAGATTATGGAGGTTTGTTCAATGTTTTGGCATTGTAGTTTGAAAAATATCCCACAGTGCAAAACACGAGCTATTTGAGCCTCCATTTCCGTAGGTATCCATGGTTACTATGAGAATACTTTTGTTCTCCCGTGACGTCTTTTATGGGGTTGAAGCTCCATTGTATCTCTCGTAAGTAATGGTTCTGCCCACAGAGGATCCTATACTAGTTATGTGTTGTAGTTCCTATTTCTACGGTTTTGCCTACCTGCAGCAATCAGGATTTACCTGCAGTGTTGATTGCAAAATCCGTTAATTTCTCATCTCATAATAACAGATGTTTTGCAAACCGTTGATGTTTAAATAAATGGATTCCCGGTGTCCCGGATACCTTTTCTCTTAAGGGATATCTGATTGAGTGAACCTCTCCAAAGTAAAAATGTGAACATTTTTTGACTTGGTCTAAAATAACATAATAGAGTATTTGAATCATTCAGGTAAAATCCTAACACACAATGTCTGATTCTTGAGGTTCAAATAAACGTTTAATTAAATCCTTTTTTTACCTTCATTATCTTTACTCTATGTATTTGGGGAAACACATTTCTAAACAATCTAGTCAAGATTATCTACTCATAAAAACAAAGCAAAAAGGAATCTACCAATAATACGACGTGTGCTTTGTTGGAGCTGTAATAGGGCTTGAGTTACTATTCCACACAATAAAGTCAATTTTTTACAGTGTATCTAAAGAACCACGTTTGGTGTGGTGATGCCACTTTTCGTCTGACGTTGAAACTTGCAGTTTGAAACAGACAAATCCATATTCGTCTACAAACCTTTTGTAGTATGGAGCTTAGGAATATTTTCGTTGATGATCATAATTGTCTATGCTTGAATAGTGATTGGTTTTGTGTGAAAATATTGCTGAGAACCCATCGGTTTCCTGCCCTTTTTCACTATTGAAGCAAATTTTGAAACATTTTGTTTTGTATATTTGGATTTCATAAAATGGTGACTGGGACAAGTTAATTAGTGAAAACCAGAGTTCGCCAGGTTGCCATTTAAAGCGATCGAAAACAAAGTTTCATCTCAAATAGGCTTCGTATTAGCCTAAAGCAGGGTTTCCCAAAACTCGGGTGCACGTTTTGGGAGTTTTGCCCTAGCCACTACACAGCTGCTGCAAATTACATCCAACTCCCATTCATCATAAAGCTGGAGTATTAGAATCAGCTGTGGAGTTGCTTAGGGCAAAACCGCCAAAACCGGCGCCAACCATTGGGGAACCCCAGGACCGCGTTTGGGAACGCTGTGCCTAAAGATCCAAAATACTGAAAGGGAATCCACCAAATTTGAGGTGCCAGTACACACAGTTAACCACAAGATGGCACTCCGTTGCTCCAATGTTAAAGGGTTGGGCCTATGGCATGAGTCTCTCAGCTAGCACTTGCGACATGGGATTTTAAAAGTAAGTTGGCCATGCAAGTGTTTGTCTTGGAATGCATGCAAGGCATTATTATTACAACACACAACTAGTAGTTTCAAGGATTTCATCTCGAACACAAATTCTTGTTAACCTATTCCGGCCTATAATTATCACTCGTTTCTTTTTCCCCCCTCCTTTTGTAAAGCCATTTTACTGTGCTCCTTATAGTTCAAAGGAATGGGGGGATGATGCCAGATGTTGTTGTATATACAACACAACATACACCAACCAAAACATTGAAGCTACGACTTCAGGCAACTAAAAGGTGCAATACGTAGATTTTAGGATGTGTTAGTTGAAACAAACATTTCATTGGTGGCTAATGTAGAGGGCCGTTGTATACATGGATAAACAAAATTTGTGCCTTTTTGATGGAATATATGAGGTGGCTTTAAAAAAGAGCCTTTGGGGGACTTTTTTCGGAGTTAAGGTCATTCCCTCATTTTTATGCGCGCTCTGTCCACTGAATTATCGGCTGGGCCCAGCTGGATGTCCCTTGGGCCATGATGGTCCAACAAGCTTGGAGGGATGGAGTTTGATGGCACACAGGTTGGGTGTCCGTTCGACACAGGTTCCGGACCATGGTAAGCCTCTTGCTAGCCTCCTGCAGGGCCACACGGCTGGAGCTATGGAAGCTGGCAGGGGTCGGGTCTTGAATGTCCTGGTGCGGATTTCTTCCTCACCAGGCCGTGGAAGGGCAGGCTTTTGCGGATTGAGTTAGGCTCCAAATGGGACTTCTGGTAACGGACGGATATCTCTCTCAGAGACCCACGTGGGCGGGCCTGTAAACGTTTGAGGGCCTTCTTCACCACGCCGGTGGCCGGGGCACTTCTTGATGCGAGCAGCCTTAGTAGCGCGAGCTGGATATCCTGGGGTGGCTTGGCCCAACGTGTTGGATTTGCGAGCGGTTTGCTTGGGTTTTCTGGCCATGGGTGCGCGTCTCTGCATTTTCGGAGGGGCTATTACGTGATCCCCGACTGTTCAGTGTGCTTTTGCCAGCGCGCAGGTTGTGTAGTTTTGATGCAGGCAGTGTTACTATTGGCATCGGTTTGCGATAAACAGGCTTAGCATTAAAAATATAACCACAAGATTTTACTTTCTTGTACTTTGGAACGACTATTTATTGCGCGCAAAGGGCCCGCAGTCGTCGATATTGTACGCACGCCGTTAGTGGGACTATTTGTTTTTGGGCGCACAGTGTATTCTGATGTGCGCGCACTGTCCTTAAAAAAAAATGAAGAAAAAAGCATCCCTTCCAGTAACCGACAGAGGGAGTCCTCACGCAACTGGACAATCGGGAGTTGGTTGGGAGAGATGGTGTCCAATCAGCAGATGCCCACTGCCGTTGCTTTCATACATTTCACAATGGGGGCATTTCGAGGGCTATAACTCCGACTGTCGGCCGCCATGCGAATAAGCCTAACAGGTAGCCAGCTGGCCGGCCACCGTCGGCAGGTAGCTTAGTGGGTGTAAGAAAGCGTTTGTGCCTGTAACCGATTAAGTGTAGGCGCGTTGGTTCTAATCCCGATCCGACTAGCGTATGAAAAAAAAAATCTTGCGAGTGCCTTAAGCAAGGCACTTAACACTAATTGGCTCCTCGTAAGGCGCTATGGATCAAGAGGCGTCTGCTAAAATGACCTAAAATCGTTGTAAATGTAAGTCCTGCGCGCAGGGAGCGGCCTCCCCGTTAACGGGAGCCTGCCAGCGCGGGGGAGAAAGAAAAATCGCCCATTTCTTCAAGATTCTTTTCGGACCTGCGCTTTATAGAGCTCCGCGGGGTAAACCCTGCAGGAGGCTAGCGGAGGCTCACCTGGAGTCGGTCTGTTTCAAGAGGACACACAAACCTGTAGTGCCAATCCACGCAAAAGAGGGTGTCCAGCGTGACCTAGGGGGACATCCATGATGGCCCACTGTCATTTCGCGGAGGATCGCGCGGTAAATTGATGACCTGATTCTCCAAAATCCCACCTCCATATTTCCATCAAAAAAGGCACCAATTGCCTCCATGATATTGCGACGCACCTCTACATTCTTCACCATGTATAGTAAACCTGTCTTAAAAAGTACGTATGGCACGTTTTACCTTTGCTGAGGCGTTGACATATAAAATCGTCTATAAATCCAAAGGGGGATTATATACAAATATGTCCAAAGACGCGGCGGCAGGGCCGAAAATACTCCAGCCCACATAATGGGGGTGGCCCAAAATCAGGAAATGGACAAAGGGAAAGTCTCGGTGCATGCGTTGCTTTATTCCAGCACAGTTTGAAGGGACAAGCACTTCCTGCTTGCATCTCCACTCACGAGGACGGGTATAATAGAGGAGCTCCCGTGGGTGCTGAAATGTACAAAGTGT
The DNA here is from genome assembly GCA_036851935.1 of Coregonus suidteri. NCBI lineage: Eukaryota > Metazoa > Chordata > Actinopteri > Salmoniformes > Salmonidae > Coregonus > Coregonus suidteri. Next base: position 100,969 of record JAGTTL010000114.1, read on the forward strand.
TCCACTATCGGTTATATTCTTTATTTATGGGCCATCGAAATTTTAGCTATTTCAAATCAGATCCAAAACAATTATTTATTAAAGTGGGGATTAGAAATCCAAGGTTTAAAAAACAACGTTTGTCATTGTACTCAGCGGATCTAGGATAACATTTTCTAACCTCTCTGGAATACAACCACATTTATGATATAAATGTATCTATACTAATAGGTATTGACCTTCCTGTGAGCTCAGTTGGTAGAGCATGGCGCTTGCAAACGCAATGGTTGTTGTGGGTTCGTAGTTGCCCTAACGGGGGCTAGAAATGAAACAATGTATGCACTCTGGATAAGGAGCGTCTGCAAAATGGACTTAAAAACGTAAAATTGGATCACGACAATACAACTTGTAAGTTTACAATAAAAAATGGTATGATGGTGATGTTGGATACATACGCACCAAAATAAATTAAAATGATCTCACTCGTATTAATAATGTTAATAGAAAGTTAGCAATAATAAATTACAAGATCTTGCTGACCAAGGGAAAAGGTAAAAAATACCTGTCTAATTTGTGGGAAAAAAAAACGAATAGAAAAAAAAAAACATATATTTATTGAATATTGTTATAGCATTACTTGTTGATATCTCTGACGGACCCAGGAACCGTAATAAATAATCACCATACCTTACTTCACATGTTGTCGCACGGGGGAACATATAGTTAGGACTACTGACACTCATTCCTATGGAATGGGTTATGGGGACTGGGGACACGCCACGCCAAAACCCAGGGACCCTACTGTTGTCGAATCCACAAAACATATTGAATGTCGTGTTCAGGGTGGCTATCTAGAGTTAATCGGAAATACCTTAGTTCCGAATGGGAAAGTCTTCACTGGAATGAACCATACAAGTTCGAATTACAAAGTGAGAAATATGTGAAAATGGTTGTTGCCAATCTTATTGGTTTAAGAATGGTTTACCGACTTCAAAAAACCACGTTTAACCACAATCATGTCGGAGTTGCAGTTTACAACTTTCCATTTTCCACGAGAAGGTGAAAGTTGGCATAATTAAGCATTCAAGTGCTAAGTCGGTACTTGGAAACAGGACATTTCTGACTGCTAACTGGGTGAACGTGTTACAAATAGCACTAAGTATATCCATATGATTGACATACACCACAATAGAAAGGCCTTGGGAAGTGCCATACCTTGAAAAGCCGGACAAATGTCAATTATTTTACATTTAAACCTTAGTTAACATGTATTAAAATTGAATTATGAAGAAAAAATTGTGTAAATTTAGGCTCTAAGAAAATATTGAAATTGCTATTATGAAGAAAAATCGTGACGTTTGCCTACACGGAAAAAGGGGGCCTTCTGACCCAAAAAAGTCTGCACCCAGTAATCCCAAAGTATTAAAGTATTCAATCGAAATCAAAAGCATAGGAAAACAGCGGTTAACATTATAAACAATGTTCCGCTAGATTAAGTTGTGGTAAAGGATTTTACAATATCAGAAAGCTAAACGAGTCTACATCCACTACAGTTGGAAACATATAATAAAAAATTCTGTTTCGATGATAGCCATATACAAGGAAATAAACAAATATGCTACCTTATGTCGCTTGGTAATGAGGTCTTGCACGTAATGAGCTAAAGTGTGTGTTCAAACAGAAAACGACGAAATCTGCTACATTATGCTACGTGTTTCCGGCACTTTATGTAACTTTAAGATGAAGGCGAGGATAGCATAGAACATGATTCAAACTCATTGGTAAAAAGCTTAAAATATACATTAGTAAAAAACGATTTCCTATAGCTATTTGTGCTAGTAATGGACACCTCGTCCTGGGGACACACAACCAGGGCTTTCAATGTTGCCGGAACAAATTAATGACATTTACAGTGGATTAGAGATGCCAGGCTATGCAAAGCAATCGCCGAGGTTGGTGGCTTGACATTCTACTGGGTGTATGTGCTCTAGATCTAGTTGAAGAATCTGCAAAAAGAGCTGAATATTCCATTACCTAACTGAAGAGTCGTCAAGCATAAATTCGCTACTGCTAAATTGAACTAAACTTTTAATAAGGCTATTTTACTGAGAACTCAAAGTGTTGTAGTCCACAATTTGTGCTATCTGACATATGTGCATAAATCAGTTCCACATGAGGCCATGAATGACAATCACTACAGCCTGGTGATTGCAACACAGCACCTCTAGATGACACAGAGACTTTCACTCTGGACTTGGTAGCTTAATCCGCTAGGGCGTAGTGTGCATCGTGCCGGACATGTTTGTTGGAGCGCCATGAGTGTCAGCAGGTACATGGCTCTATGCCATACAGGCTGCTTTAAAAATATGACACAGGAGATTTCACTCTTCACTTTGACGAAACTTTATTGCTGTGCAATTGGGGTACAGTGTGCATTGTACGCACGGTAAGTGGACTATTTGTTTTGGGGACCAGAAATGTTGAGCGCGTCTCTAAGTACATGAATTACAGGAGAACATCCAGTATACGAAAGAAACCTCGAATGGCAACGTGAGTGGGAAATTGCAATAGAATGAATGCGTTGTATACTTTTCACATGGGTATCTTCAGGCTACCTAATTCGCTGAATACCCTGCCATAGCTCAATGAGAACAAACTCCCGAGCCCCGCCGTTACATGGCGTCCCCAGCAAATGGGAAAAAAAGGGGAAAAATTTTTTTAAAAACCAAAAAACCATGTATTTTGCCCACCCAAATTTTAGGCCCCCCGTTTTTCCCTTTCTTTAGCTTCCTTAGCTTTTAGCTTTAATAAACAAAATCTAAAGTTGTTAACAATTTTTTAAATCCCCCCCTTTTTTTCCATATAACAGGGTTTTCCCCAAAAACAACCCCATTTTTATTTTTGTTTAAATTTTTTTGGGTTAATGAGAGGGGATTTTTTCATTTATTTTTCCTTAACTTTTTCGAGCTTGGGGGGGAAAAAAAATAAAAACAAAATTTCAGTTTTCTTTCCCCCATTTTAAAAACCAAAGGGGTTTAAAGAGGGTATAACCAAAAAGGGGGGTTTTTTTACCCTAGGGACATTAAATAACAAAAAAAAAAGTTAAAATCCGTTTTTTGCGTTTGTGTGAAAAATTTTTTTAGTTTCCACTTTTTAAAAATTTTTTCTTTCAGTTTTTTTTTTTTCGTTAAGGGCCAAAAAGCCCCCTTTAAAACCCCTCCGGGGTAGGGAAACCCCCAAACAGAAATTTTATGGGGGAAAGAAAGGGAAAATTTTTAAAAGACAATGGGGGTATTTTCGGGATTACCCAAAAACTGAAAAATGGCCCCTTTTTTGGGGGTGGGGGGGGGGCGGGGGGGGGGGGGGGAAAGTAATTTTTCCCAAAAAAATTTTGGGAAAATTTTTTCAAACCCGGAAAAACCCCCGCTTTTAAAATTTTTAAAAATTCTTCCGACACCCCCCAATTTTAACCCGCCGGGGGAAGGGAAAAAAAGCTTTTTGAAGAAAAAACAACCAAGTTTGGAAAATTTTTTGGTTTGGGTTTTAAAAGTTTTTAAAGATTGTTTTTCGTTTTCTTTCTGTCAAAAAAGGCCTCAAAAAGGGGGTTTGGGTTAATGGGGAAGAAAAGTTGGGGGGTTCGGGTTTTTTTTGTTGGAACTTGAATTTAACCCCGGGGGCGACAAAAATTTTTTTTGGTTTTAAGAAAAGGAAAACCCCCCAAATTGCAGTAGCAAAGAAAAAAAAAAAAAAACCCCACAAAAAATTTTTTTTTGTAGTTTTTCCGCGAAAATTGGGAAAAGGGGAGAGGGGGGCCTTAGGGGGGCGGAAAACAAAAGGGGGTCCAGGCCTTTTGCATCATTTTTAAAAAAAGGGGGGGGTTTTCCCAGTTTTTACTTCCCAAAATTTGGAAAAGGCAGGGGAGGGACCCCTTGGGGGGTTGGGAAAGTCCTCCAACTTAGGCCCGATGGGATGGAATTCCCGGGTTTTTTTGGAGATTTTTTGGATCGACACCGCCCCTTTTTTAAGCCCCTTTAAAGATTGCCCCCTTCCTATTGAGGGGGTTTTTTAAAAGGGGTTTTTACAAGGTAGCCCCGTTTTTTAAACCCGGGGGGCCTTTTTAGGAGATCCAGTTTGTAAAATTTGGGGGCCCTTTAAAAAACCTCCCTTTTTTTTTTCAATTCCCTTCCAATGGCTTAACCCAAAGAAAATAATTTGTAAAAAATAGGATTTAGATTTAAAACCTTTAAAGGGGGCATTTTGAAAGGTGGAAACCTTTAAGAAAAATTTAAACATTTTGGGGAAAAACCCCAAAAAAGGCGGGTTTTTTTTAAAAATCTACTTTTTTTAAAGAAATGTAATTTCCTTTGTTTTTTAAAAAAAACAATCAAAAGAGGGGGGGGTGATTTTTTTTTCTAAAAAATTTATAACAAAATTTTTTTTGGGGTTACCCCCTCCTTTAAAAAAAAAATTTTTTTTTAAAACCCCAAATGAAATTTTTCATTTATAAGTTTTTTAAAGTTTTAAAAATTTAGGGCAATTTTAAATGTTCAATTTTTCTTTAAAAATGAAATTCCCCCAAAAATACTTTAAGTAAGGGCAAAACCTTGGAGTTTCCCCTTTTTTAAAACAAAGCCGAAATTTCGGGGTTTTTTTTTTAGCAAAAAAATTTAATCAAAATTTTACCAGTTTTTTAAAATAATTTAATGGGGAAAGTAGTAATCAAAATTTCATTTACTTTAACCTAAAAAAGAAACTTTTACAGTTTACCCTTTTTTTTAAAAAAAAAAGTTGCCTAAAAAACCCCCCTTTTTGAGTTTTGTTGACATTAATTTCCCCCTTTTTTCAACGTTTTTTCCCCCCTGTTTTTTTGGCCGGGCTGGGTGGAAAAAGGCCGAAATTAAAAAAAAAATGTGGGGCCTTTGTTTTTTTAAAAATTGAAAAAAATAAACAAAATTTTTTTTAAAATTTCAGTGTGGGGGTTTTAAAAAAAATTCAAACTACTGGCCCTTTTTTTCAATTCTTTTTTTTTTTTTTCAGCTTTAAAAAAAAATAAACCCTTTTTTTTTCATAGTTTTTAAAAAAAAAAAATTTTGTTTAAAAAAAAAAAAATTTCAAAATTTTTTTTTTATTTTTATAATTTCAATCCCCCGAAAAAAAATTTCACTCAAAATTTTAAAAAAACCCCAAGAAAATTTTTAAAACATCCAAAAAAAATTTTTAAAATTGGGTTTACATGTAGTTACTTCCCCCTCTTGGAATTTTGGGGGCCCCCCGTCCGGGTTTTATCACGGGTTTCTTTGACATTTAAAAACCGGGTAGCGGGGAAAACCCCCCATTGAGCAATAGTTATTGGTCTTCCTTCTAAAAAATTTTCCCAAGATTTCCACAGTTTTCTAGGGGCCCCGGCCCCCCTTTTCTTCGGGAAAAAAAAAAAAACCCCCTTTTTTCAATTTTTGGGGGCAAAGTTAAGAAATTTAAAAGGGGGGGGAAAATGCCCCTTTTTTTAAAAAAGAAATTTAAAGGTTCCAAAGGCAAATACGTACGTTTTGGGGTGGGCCTCTAGGGCCCCGGGGGTTTAACCGATGGCGGGTGGGGTTTGGGCCGGGGAAACTGTTCAAAAAAAAAATTCTTCCCCCCAAATTTTCCCGAAAAACCCCCCAAAATCCGGGGGTTACCCCCAAAAAAAGGGCCCAAAAAGGGGAAATTGCAGGGGCTAAATTAAACTAACCCCCAGGGTTTTAAGGAACCTTGGGTTTTAAAAAAAAAAGCACCGGAAATTTCCTTAGGTTTGGAAAAAATTGTTTTTCCCCAAATTAGCCCAAAATTTTAAAATCAAAAATAACACCCCCCATTTTAGGGCACAACCTTTTAAAAATTAAAAAACTCTGTTTCCCCCCCCAAAAAAAACACATAAAAGCTCCGGGGACAATCACTTTTGTAAAATTTTTAGAAAATTTTTTGGCAACATTAAAAAACCCCCGAGGTAGGATTTACAGCTTGTAAAAAAAATTTTTCCCTCAAAAAAAAAATAAAAAAAATCAAAATGGCCAAAAAAACACCCCCAATTTAAAAATTTTTGGTTTAAATCCATGAATGGGGGGCGGTGGTTTAAATTTTCCCGGTCTTTCAAACCCCCTTTATTTTTCACTAAGCAAAAAACCAAGGAAAACTCAATTGAAAAAAAAGGGGTTACATAAAATCCTGGGTAAAAGTTCAAAACCCGAAAAAGGGGCCCCCAAAGGGGGGCAAACATAACGGTTTCAGGCATTCCACCAAAAGGCCCCCGCCAACCCAAAAATTGATAACCTCCCTCCCCATTTTTTTTTGGGAAAAAAATTTTGGGGCCCAGGTTGTAGGGGAATTTTCAGCCTTTCAGGGGGCCATACCTGCCCCAAAAGGGCCTTTGGTTCCCCAAAAAGGGGCCCCAAAAAAGGGTCCAAAAAAACCCAAAGTTTGGAAAAAGGAGCTAAGGGCAGGTTTGGAACAGCCGGGGGAGAGCCCAAAAATTTTTTGGAAATTTTTCCGTGGGCGGCAAAAGGGAGGGGACAAGAAAGGGCACAGCCCCATTTGGGGGGGGTATGGTTGGGGGAGGTGGGGAGCTCAGTTCTTGGGGAAAAAAGCCCCATGTCACAACCGCAGGTTTACCCCCCGGGAAACCCCCGGGAATTCCCCTGTCCCCCAAAAAACCCCAAAGCGCCCCCCGCTGAAGTGAAAAGGGGGGGTGGCAACGCTTTCCAACCAAAAAAGGGGGATCGTGGGGGGCCTCAAAAAGGGGGAAGGGGGTTTTCCCAACTCCCCCAGCCCCCGAGGTCTAAAAGTAAAGGGGTCCCGGGGGCCTGTGGGGAAGCTCTTAAACCCCCAAAGGGTTAAAGGGAGTCTGGAAAAAATTCCCACAAAAAAAATTTTCCTTTGGGGCCCCCAAAATTTTACATTTTCAATTTGGGGGGCTATTTTTTTCCCCAAACTTTTTGGGGTTTTTTTTTATTTTGAGGGGGAAATTTTTCAAATGTTAAATTACCTCCAATTTACGTCCCCCTTTTCAAAAAAAAAATTTTAAAAAATTGGGGGGCTATTTTGTATATGGCTTTTTTACCCAATTTTTATTTGGTTTCACTTTTTAATTTTAAAAATGTTTTAATTTTAAATTTATTATTTTCCCCAAAAAGGGTGATAAACCCAAAAAAAATTTTTGGGGAAAATTAAAAAATTTTCAAAATTTTTCCGTTGTAACAACAAAATATTTTAAGGATCCCAAAAATTAGTTTAAAAAAAAGGGGGATATTAAGGGAAACAACATGGAAAAAATTTTATGCTATAAAGTATCAGACTTAAATTTAAAAATCAAATAATTCTTTAAAAACCTATAAAAATACATTTCTTGGGTAAAAGTTTTAAAAAAAACATGCAAACCCGAAAACTTTCCCCCAAAAAACTTTTAAAAATACAACCCCCTCCCAAAAAAAAAAAAACCCCCCCAAAAAAATTTTAAAAATTAAACGGGAAAAAATTAATTTCCCAAAAAAACTTTTAAAATTTTCTAGTGGAGTAATTAAAAAAAATCCCCCTTCTGGTTCCCAATAAAGAATAAATCTTCAAAAACCCCCAAAAAAACAAAACCCCCTCCCCGGTCAAATAATCTTTTAAGGGCAAAAAGAATGCCCTGTTTTCCAGGTGGGTTTTAACCAAAAAGTCCCCGATCCCCCAGACCCCCTTTAAAATGGAAATGTTAAAGAACCAAAAAAATTTTTTTAAAAAATTTTATTTATACCTACCAACCATTTATTACCCCGTCGAAAAAAATGAAAAATAAGGATAAACCCCAAAAAATTCCCAACCCCCAATTTCTCCCGATCTAAATGGCAAAACCCCGAAACATTTAAAAGGGAGAAAATTTTTAAAAATTTTACCCTGGACCAAGCCCCCCCCGAAATTTTTTGCTTTCCCCCCCCCCTTTTAAAAAACCCCAAACCCCCCAAAAGGGGGGGAAACCACACCTTTTAAAAAAAAGAGAACAAACAAAAAAAAAAAAGGGGCCTAAAAAATTAAAAAAAAAAAATATGAAAACGAAAAGGAAAAAGTTTTAATAAAAACACCAAAACAATAAAAAAAAAACTTATCCCAAATAAAATATAAAAAGGGGCAAAGTTTAAAAAAAAAAAAAAAAGGGAAAAACCCCCTTAACAAATCACCCCTTTTAAAACGGGTTTTCTTTTTAAAAAACCCCCCCAGAGCACCCCTTTCCCCAAATAAAAAAAAAACCCTTTTCCCTTTGGGTCCCCCCGGAAATTTTTTTTTCCGTGGCCTAAACTCTCAAAAACTTGCTATTTTTTAACAAAAACCCCTTTTGGGCAATGTCTGGAGAGTGGGCCAAAATTTTTCCCTCCCCCAAACCCCTTTCAAAAATATGAGGTTTTTTTTAAATAACAAAGGAATCAAAATTAGAAAATTTTGAATTCTTAACTGCCGGACAAAGAAAACACAAAAAAATTTTTCTGCAATTTTTTTTCCTTTCCATTACCAAGGGGGAAAAAGTAAGGGAGGTAAAACCCCGCTTAAAAATGGTAAGGGGAAACCGAAGGGAGAAACATCCCAAGGGCCAACAAAAACCCCCCTTTTTTTCCGTTCTTCGTTTTTTTAAAGGAGCCTGGTCACGGAAACTTTTTAAACCCAAAAATTCTCCTAATTTTTTCCTTAAAGGTTTAAAAACACTTCACAAAAACAAATTCTGGAAATTTTTTAGTAAAAAAACCCTTTAAGAAAAAAAAAGTTGTTTCACAAAGTCTATTTTTAAAAAACTTAAAAAAACCCCTTTTGGCCCCCCCCTTTTTCCCCAAAAGATAATGAAAAAAAAATTTTTTTGGCCCCAAAAATTTAAATAAAGGTTTTTGAGTCCCCCAAAATGAAGGGGCCCACAATTTTTTTTATATCCCTTTTCCATATTTCAAATTTGCGGGCTGGGGTTTAATAAAAACTAAAAAAAAACCCAAAAAATTTCTTTTCATACTATTTTATACCCCCCCTACTACTAATCCCCACCCCCTTTTTTTTACCCCTATAAAAAACAAAACCCCCCAAAAGAAAAAAAATTTTTTTAGATTCTTTGGACTTGAATTTTAATGGGAGGGGCCGAAAACTATTTTTAAAAAGGGGTTTTCCCCCAAATACCCATGGACTAAAAAAAAAAAAGAAAAAAAACAAAAAGAAAAAATAAAGGGCCCAGGCCAACCCTTTTTCCTTTGTTTTTCTTTTGGGGGGCCCCACCCAAAGCTTCCGGGACAACGTCCCCAACCCCCCCAAAATAGGGTGAAAAAAAAAAAATTCCTAAAATTTTTTCCCCCCCCCTAAAAATTAAATTTTCCCCAAAAAGGGAAAAAATTATTGAAATCCTTGTGGGAAAAATTTTTCTCATTTTTTCCCAATTTCGATAAAACTTGGGTTTTTTTGTTAAAAGGTCCAAATCCCCAGTTAACTGTTTTAAAGGCCCCCCTTTTTGTCTTTCCTGCCTTTACGGTTTTCCCGGGAAGGGTTTTAGGCATGCACTAAAAGGGGTAAGCCTTAAAACCTTTTTGTCCAAGGCAAGGGCTTTTGTCCCCCGGGGTCAGTTTTAAAAACCATATTTAAGGCCCCCAAAAAGGGGCCCCTAGGGCCCCACACGGCAGGGTTTTCTGGCGGTGGTTTGAATTAAGCCCTTTTCCCCAATTTTATACAATTGAAAAACTCCAAGTTTTACTTGTCATTTGCTTTTGTTCCACAACCACAAACCCCTTTTTGGGGGGAAAAGGTAAAATCAAGAAGACAGCCCCTTTTTTACCCAAAAAAAAAATTCTAATAACGACTTTTTCGAAAAATTTTTGGTCCCCCCAAAACCCCGTTTAAAAAAGCCAAATTACCCCCGCCCCGGGGAAAAAAATTCAACCCCGGAAAACTTCAACCCAAACACCGATGGAGAGCCTTTGGTTTTCCTTTTAATTTGGGTTTCCCTTGGGTTTACCATTTTAACCCCGGAAAAAAAAATGTAACTTTTGAAAAGGTTTCCCCATTGGGGGAAAAAAAGTCCCTTTTAAAAAAATTGCCTTTAACAGAATTTTAAAAAAGTTTAATCAAAATTTTTAACTGGCCCCGGGACAACCACAAGGGTTGCAAAATTTTTTAAAGCTAACCGGGACCCTCCCCCCGGACGCTGTGGGACCGTCAATTTAGGGCCGGGGCCCCCAAAGGGCCTGGATTCAAAAATTCCAGTCACCCTAAACCTTCCTTGACCACTGTCAATAGGAAGGGTAGGGGAGGGAAAACCCCGGGGTTTTCCATTTTAGGCATGGGTTTGGCCCGGTTTTTGGGGGTTATTCCCCCCGGGGGCGTATGAAAAAAAAGGAAAAGTTATATAAGTGCTCGGAAATCTCTAAAAAAATAAAATGAAAGTTTTCCAGGAGGGCCCCCCGTTTAGGGTGTTTTTTTTTTGCCCGGTAAAAAAAGTTAAAGGTTAAATGTTTAATTGTGTTGATTTTTTAAAATTTTTTTTGAAGCATTTTTCCAAAAAATTTGTATTTTTAACATTTTTATTTTTTATTGGGGAACTTATTTTAAAGTGAAAATTTGGGGTTTTCTATTTTTGGTCGTGTTAAAAAAAAATTTTTTTAACCCTATTGGGAGTTTTTTCCCAAAAAACTTTTTTTTCCCCCAAAAAAAGGGGGGCTTTCTTTTATTTAATTTTTCAAAAAGAAAAAAAAAATTTTTTACCCAACCCCCTCTGAGTTAAACCAAGTTTTTGCAGAAACCCCCTAATTACCAATGCCCCCAAAAAAAAAAAAGATGGGAAAACCTTTTGATTTCCACCTTTTATAAATAACCCCTTGGAAGTTTTTCCTTTTTTTAACCCCACAAAAAAACCCCAAATATTTTAAAAAGGGGAACCACTCCGGGGGAAAAAGTCGTGGGTTTAAATAAAATTTCCTTTGCCGCTTTTACCAAAAACCAAAGCAAATTTTTTTGTTTTCCCCGGGGAAAAACCCCCCCGGTTGCCCCATTTTTCCAATTAGCCCACAAAACCCCGTAAAAAAATTTTTCCCTTTTTTTTAAATAGAGGGGGGTTTTAATCAGGGAATTTGGGGTCTCCCAAAAACCCGTGGATTTCCAGGGGGGAAATCACCCTCGCGGGGGGGGCCCTTTTTCCTAAAGACAAGTAGGTTTTTAAGGGCAGGGGGGGCTTTGGGCCAGGTTGGGTTTGAGGGGGCGGGGTTTTCCCCCGGGTGGAAAGGGGAAAAACTTTTGGGGAATCGGGGCTTTTTGGAAACAGTTTTGGGCCTGGGCCGGGTAAGGGGATTTCCCCCCGGACCCTTTTGGCATGATCCGAGGTTCCCCGGGGGGGGGTTTTTTGGGTTTTGGCCACCTCCTTCCTTTTGACCGGGTTAAACCCTTTCCCAGGAAATGGGAAAAAAACCCCCTTATTGCTGTTGGCCCCTTCCCCCCCAAACCCCCCTTCCCGGGGGCCCCCCCCTTTGGGATTTAAACTTTGCTTTCTTTTTTTTTTTCCCACCCAAAAAGTACACTTCCCCCAAAAAAATTGCGGCCCAAAAAAAAATTCCCCTCCTTTTGGCCGCCCCAAAAAAGGGCCCAAAACAAAAAATGGGGGCCCTTTTCCCAAAAAAAAAATAAGTAAAAAAATTTTGATAATTAAACACCGCCGGGGGGTTTTGGGGGGAATAAATACAAATCCCCACAAAAGAAAAATCGCCAAAGAACCCCGGGCCCCTTTTAAAAGGATAAATCGTATCAAAGTAATTTAAAAAAAATTTTGGAAGGGCAATAATGGGAGGCTTAAAAATATTATTAAAAATCAAAAAATTTTTTTACACCCCTTTAGGTTTCCCCCTTTTTAAAAATTATTTCATATTTAAATAAAAAATTTAAATTACATACTAAAAAACCATGAATTGGTGGGAATTTTTAATTAAACCCCCCCGCAGAAAAAACAAAACATAAAGGGAAAAATAAAATTTTTTTTTGTATTTGGAACCCCCTTGTTGGACCAAAAACCAATTAAAATTCCCCCCCTATACCACATAAAAATTGTAGCCCGACCCCCCTAAATTTTGGGGAAAAAAACCCCACCCCAACCCCTTTTGTGAAAAATTAATTTCTTCAGGGGGGTTAAAAATTTAAAAAAAGTTACGGGAAGCAGAAAAACCCCTAGGTTCGTGGTGTGAAAGTTTTGCCCTTTTTGGGGGAAAATTGTTGCCAAAACCACTTCCCCAAAGGGATTACAACTTTCCCTTTTCCCCGGGGGTTTTTCTAAACAGACAAATTTGGGCGGTACTAAAACGAATTTTTTTTTTAAACCCGGGGCGCTTTCTCCTAATAATTAAAACCCCAAAACCCCAAAAAAACCTTGAAATGTAAAAAAAGCCGCAATTTCCCTTTTTTTTTCTTAAATTTTTGATTAAAGGGTTAAAAAAAAGGTTAATTTAACCTCAAAAAAAAATTTTTTAAAAATCTTCTTGAACAAAAAGGGCCCCTTTTTGACCAAAAACACCATATAAAAATTAAAAATGAGAAAAACACTTTTGAAATAAAAATTTTTTCCCAAAATTGTTTAAAGAAAAAGGGATTTTTCAATTGTTTTGAAAAATTAACGTAAAGGAAAAAAGGAAAAAAAAAATAAAAAACATTTTTTTAAATTTAAACGTTTAAAAAAAAAAAAAAAAAAATTTCTATGTTTAGGTTGTGTGTGGCCCGGGGGAAAAATTGGTGTCTTTTCCACAAATTTGCTTAAAATTTTTTTTTCACCAGAAAAGAAATCTGGTAAAAAATTGGTTTTTCTAAACGGTAAAAAGAATTCCGGGGGGTGGAAAAAAAACCCGAGGAAATTCACGTTTAAACAAACAAGTAAAAACCCCCGGGAAAAAACGACCAAAATTGTTGGTCCTCAGGCATACCCCCTTCTTTTTTGGAAAAAAATAACCCAAAACCGCATTTTTTAAGTTTGGGAAAAATTTTTAAAATTAAAAAATGGAAAAGGTCCCAGGGGGGCCCCCCCAAAAAAAAACCCCCTTTTTGGGGGGCCCCCCCTCTGGGCCGGGGATTTGGGCTGTGGACCGGGTTGGCCCCAGAACCCGGGAAACAAAAGGTCATCACCCTTCCCCCCAGAGCCGGGGCAAAGCCCAAATTTGCTACAGGGTTAACTTTTCCCCCCTCCCAAAAACTTTTTAAAAACCCAAAGGGGGGTTATCCAAATTTTGACATTTCTTTAAAACCCCTACGTTCCAATGAGGCAGAATGAACCCCCTTAAAGGCCCCGGCCCGCAGGCAAGATTAGAAAAACCAAGACATTTTACTTTTAGACTAACCCAAAAAGGGGTTTCCCTTTCCGGGGAAGTTGTTTGGGGGCCAGGGAGTTTGGGGGGTGCCCGGTCTTTCCCAAAAACCCCCTTAAAAACCAAGAACCCCCCAAAATTTTTTGTGCGCAAAGGGAAGGGGGGAAAATGAACCCCAAATTTTTTTGGGGCCCATGATTTTTTGGGGGGGGGCCTCCCAAAAAAAAAAAACTTTTAGAAGAAAAACCCCAAAGGGCCATTTTTGGGGGGGGGGGGGGGTTCCTCAGGATGCCTGGTTTTAAATTTAAATTGAGGTTTCTCCCTGAAAACTTGGGTTTAAAAGAAAAAAGTTAAAAGGTTTGAGATGCCCAGGCTGATGCGCAAAGGCAACTACGCCGAGCGTGTGGGTACTGCCGCACCAGTCTACCTGGCTGCCGTGCTCGAGTGCCTGACTGCTGAGATCCTGGAGTTGGCCGGAGACATTGCCCGTGCAAACAAGAAGCCTCACATCATTCCCCATTACCTACTCCCCAAGAAGACCGTCAGAGCCAGTAAATTCGCTACTGCGGCTTCAACTTGACAACTCAACCTCCAAAGGCTATTTTAAGAGCCAACCAATTGAGTGGGTGTATACACAATTATGTCGACTATTTCTTACATACATGGCACTATATCATGTTCCCACATGAGGCCATGAATGAACAATAACACCTACTAGGCCTCGTTTGCCATAGCAGGCAAGCATTAGATTAGAACACAAGATTTCACTCTGGACTTTGGAGACTATTATTCCGCATAAAGGGCCGTCAGTGTGCTGTTGCGCGCGCACAGTGTGCTTTTGCCGGCGCGCAGTGTGTAGTTGTGTGCAGGCAGTGTACCATTGGCCTCGTTTGCCATAACAGGCTAGCATTAAAATATAACACAAGATTTCACTCTTGACTTTGACGACTATTATTGCGCGCAAAGGGCCAGCAGTGTGCTATTGTACGCACGCGCTTAGTGGACTATTGTTTTGGGCGCCCAGTGTATTGTGTTGGGCGCGCGGTCCTAAAAAAAAGAAGCAAAGCATCCCTTCCAGTAACCGACAGAGGAGTCCTCCGCAATGGGCCAATCGGGGTGGTGGGGAGATGGTGTCCAATCAGCAGATGCCACTGCCGGCTTTATACATTTCACATGGGCATTTCGAGGCTATACTCCGACTGCAAATCCACCCTTGGCAAAGCCTACAGGAAGCAGCTCAACGCCAAGTCTGCGTGCAGGAGCGCCTCCCAGTTACAGGCCCGGCACGTGTCTCAGAGAGATCCGTCGTTACCAAAGGGCCACTGAGCTGCTCATCCGCATTGTGCCCTTCCAGCGCCTGTGGAGAAAAATCGCCGACCTGCGCTTCCAGAGCTCCGCCGTGATGGCCCTGCAGGAGGCTAGCGAGACTTACCTGGTCGGTCTGTTCGAGGACACCAAACTGTGTGCCATCCACGCAAAGAGGGTGACCATCGTGTCCTAGGACATCCAGCTGGCCCGCCTTATTCGCAGAGAGCGCGCGTAAATTATGACTTGATCTCCAAAATCCCACCTCCATATTTCCATCAAAAAGGCACAATTGATGTATTTATTCGTGGTCCTCTGTAGCTAAATTGGTAGAGCATGGCGCTTGTAACGCCAGGGTAGTGGGTTCGATCCCCGGGACGTAAAAATGTATGCGCACATGACTGTATGTCGCTTTGGATAAAAGCGTCCGTTAAATGGCTTATTATATACGCGCACCTCTACATTTCTCACCATGTATGTTGTTAACTAACCCGTCTAAAAGCTACGTATTGCACGTTTTACTTGCCCGAGGCGTTGAAATAAAAAGGCACCTGCTGGACCAGAAGTCATGTGGCCAACACTCTGCTTAAAGTCATTAAGAGCTATAAGGAGTCCATCAACTAACTGGTCAGTCAAGTCATACAGGGAGGGATTTCATGGCCACCTGCTGGAGCAGAAGTAATGTTTGCCAACACTGGCCTTAAAATCATTAGGAGCTATAAGGAATAAGTCAACTCATCATTCAAGTAATATAGGGAGGGATCTTAGCACCACCTGCTGGATCAGAAGTACTCTTCACCGTAGGCTCAGAGAGCCATCATCTCTCAACCGGTGCAATTTTCCATAAGTATGTGGTAAAAAAAAATACAACAACAGCTCATCATATAGGCAGTGGTTTCAAAACTCTAAGCACATGTTCAAGTAGAGCACACCAAATCATACAGGTACTTGTTCACCACACTGAATCAGTGTTTCATCTAGAAATACATGCTTCGCATTGCAATACATGTTCTTGTAAAGTCATTGCTTTCCACAATGCAATGCTCACATCACTTTCCGTGTGATATTGTTGTTCATTTGTTCAAATGTATTTGACTATGATCTAATCCGACTGCTCTGAATTCATAATCACTTCACGGTTTGGTGTTAACCTACCGATTTTCAACTGCTTTGCCTACTGCAGATTAGGAACACTGTCATGAAAATGTATGGTTGGGAAGTCTAAAATGAGGGTAACTCCCCTTAAGGTAAATGTCTGTGTTCTGAGTGGCAAAAAAAAACAACAATGTTTTATAACATTTAGATATGTGCATACTGGCTTTCCTTAGGCAAACACATTTAGAAGGGAAAGAAGTGGAACCAATTAATACTTTTCTTGCTCTTCAATCAAAACAAAACCTTCACAAAGTGGTGCGTTTTGCCCCAAAATGACCCCTGAGGATTAGTGTGTTCTCATTTGTCAGTAATTGACCCTGACATACTCCCTTTAAATTGTACTATTTTACTCAAATATATACTGTAATGTACTACTATTATGATGATGACTATTATGATTTTACTTCACGGTAAGTAGAGCAAAATGCTGATGTTGACAAGATCAGAGACTCGTTCGTTCCTTTTTCAAACTCCCCGACGGTAGATGGCGCTGATGAGCGCCACTGAACCATATGCGCTGCACCCCGAAGTTAGTGACAGAAGAAGAGATACTATTGCTGCGAAAGACAAAAACGGTCACTACCTCAAGAAGTCTGATAATAAACTGAGCTGAGACGAGACTAGGTATGTAACAATGAAATGTCGTCCAATTGAGTACTCACTCTCTTAAACTTTAAATCTTGAAGTAAATTATTTGTTTGTGCGTGTGAACATGATTTAGTGTGGTGAATGTATTCCAAATAATTTAACATAAATACAGGAAATGATGCGCAAAAATCTGCCGCTTTTGCAAGTCGAATCTATGCTGGACAAATGCGCATTATTTTAATGACAGTTTTTTGATTACATGTTTTGTCTGCGCATTTGTTGGGTCGTATGTGACCGATGGTTAGCGAGCTCTCGTTTGGTCATGTGTTACTAGCTAACGTAGCCTAGACTAGCTAGCTAGCTAGCTAACTTGTAGCTAATTTCCCCCTAACCTCTGACACTCTCTAGCGGTTGGAGGACTAAATCACCTCGAGCTCAACATTTTAAAATGGAACTGGAAAATAATGGTACGTTTTGCTGCTAACGACACCCTTCTAGCTAGCTGACCACCGATTTTCAGTGCAATTTGTGTAAGTGAAGTTAGGTTTTGTTGGGGATTTATTATTCTCATAATTGATGGGATGACTAACTTAGAAAGAATGCATTCTAGACCGGGCTCATGTGGGTTGTTTTACCTGGCAAGCTGTGATTGATGTGAAGAGCTGTTTTAGGGGGTAAGATAAGATAATAATTTGTGTCTCCAAATACTAGACTATACTGGTCCTTTGTGATCTGTGAACCATCCTTGGACGTAGGAATGGTGTCTAGGTGAGCTGGCTCTTCTCACCATGACAGGTTGTTATGATAAGAACGTATGCCTGGTAACAGGGATGCGCCAAGGGTCTGGGACTAGCCCGTGCGCCAACGGATTGGCTGAGTAAGTCTAAACCACGCTCAGTCTCTACTCTGATTGGCCAACAGAGAGTGGGAACTGAGAACTGTCAAGAGTATTTGAAGAACAATCTGAAACAATGGATTAGTTCTCTGTCTGCCCTGCGAGGTAGTTCAGGGAGCCCGTATATACGAACCTCATATTTACCATTGAAGGTTTTGCATTAATTAAAATACTAGTATATCTTAGAAGTCGTGTTGACCTCTTTTGTTCCTAATACCAGATTTGAATTGACGCAACCTAACAGTTTTGATTGTTTTGAAAAAAGTGATATGTACACATTTTGTGGAACACGCTGCATATTGTAAAATTCGACTGCGCGACAGACCACACATCATTTAATATCCAACTTTTTACCTCTAAAATATAGCTAACGGATTTTCTAATGTTACTAGCTTAGTTGCTAAATGTTGATAGAACTGCTAAGACAGCAAAAAGGAAAGAAATTGTAAGCATTAGATAATACATATCACGAAAACAGCAGAATTTTGTCAAGCTTTATCATATGAAAATTGGGAGTCCTCTGACGGAGGCCTTTTGCACAATCTGCAAACATGTATTTGGAACTTTGAACCATTAACTTTTTGACACCTATCACTGTTGGTTATGTTTCATCTTACATCAGCTACATAGAGGTAGTATTTAGTCAAATTGTACAATGTATGCATCAATATTAAACTAATTGGGACACACATTTTCATTACAGATAACATCAAACAAAAAACGTGGGTACACTTTCAGTTATTGTGAAAACTTTCATCACCTTTCAATGCCTTAGCTCTGAAATGTAAATGTTTATACAT